>JAPYZS010002162.1:0-15205 GCA_030522925.1 Trissolcus japonicus
TTTTTTTTTTTTTTTTTTTTTTTTTTTGATTTTTTGTTTCGTTTTTTTGTTTTACCTAAAGAAACACATCCAACAATAATAACTTTCTCGGCTCTCGCCTCGTCCTTTACAATCTTCAAGCCAACAGTAATTGTCCCCCCAACATCATAAACTGGTCCGATGTCAAATTTCAAGACGGACAGTGTACCAGCTGTAAGATTCACTGGAGAAGCTTTGGTATCATTTTCCAGAAGGTGATCGTAGTCGAAAAGAAAAAAGTCTGAAAGCGACCGGCGAACGAGGTCTACTTTGACAAGGTCCGTCCTATTGGTAGGTTCGTATTTTTTCAGAGAAACTGTAATTTTGGATTCAGTGCCGTTGTGAATCCTTAGCAAAAGATTATGGATGGCGTTCTCGTTGGGGCGAAAGGTCATCGTCGTCTTGGACGAGTTGAAGTTAGTCTTAGCCAGATTGTCCCGTGCCGTGACGTACGCGTAGATCGTACAATTGGTGCAGGACGAGTCCAAGATCACCTCGACTTTGTCCGTACCCTTCCGGACGTAAAACTGCAGAAGTGCCGAGTCATTTTGTTTGGCGCTCAAATTGACCGTGTCTCTTTCTGTCAGGGTACCTTGCGTCGCAACAGGCTCTATTAATAATTCGGCGTCAAGCACTGTGTCGCACGTTGCTTCCAATCCTAATTAAAGAATAATTTATTGTTAATGCTCTCGTTGGTCCAATTAAATCAGATTCGATTTGTTCATTCGGTGATTGTAACTAATCTTATAATTGAATTATGAAATTGGAATGTTTTTTAAATAGAAAAAAAAAATAAATAGAAATAAAAAGAATGTTTAGTAGTTGTTTACCTTGTTGTGTTATTTTATTCGAGTCCGGATCAACCCAAGAACGAAAGGCGATAGCGTACCAGTCGCCAGCAAGGGGGGCGTCCATCCTGACATCAAGTTTGACACCATCGCTCAATAATTTCAAACTATAATAATCACGTCTGTCTTCCAATAACTTGGCGGAAATCGTCGAGTTGTCAGGTCTCACTAGAGGGATGCTACCTGATTTTAGAAATATTGAAACGTCTCTCGCTGAACATTTTCCAATGCCTCCTAACTTTTCTTCTTCGGCAGTGAATCTGAAAAATTGCATTTTTATTAAAAAATTCGCAAAGAAAGTTTTTTTTTAACCACAAAAACAATTTTTACTCAAAAACGAAAGTTTTCAAAAGAAACAAATTTACTTTTCTTTTGAAGCTTACTTGAAAACAGCAAAGATGGTATTTTCCGGTACACTGAAATGGATGATGGAAATCTGACGATACGAAAGGTAATCGTACAAAATGTTTGTTGGATGCTGGGAAATTCTTTCTAGAGCAGTGCATGATCCTTGGTACAATAATAAGTTCCATGATATCAATATTCCTATAAATTTATTTTGCATAGTACCCTCTCACCCAGTTGCTGCATAACAAGGACAGAAGTCTGCAAAAGAAAAAGGCACCAGATTGAAATTAAAAATTATATTAAAAGTTTTATTTGTAATAATATTCGATTTGAAAACAAGATTATCTTCTAGAAATACATCACTGATAAGATAAGACTAAACTTGAATAGGTTCTCTTTCCAAATCAAGGCCGAAATTAAAAATGACAATTTTTAACAATACCAATAAAATTGCAGTGATTCCTGTTCTTTTTTATACTGTCAATTGAATTACACTTTTATGTTTTATGAATCAATACCAAAGTTTATTTTGCTTATTGGTCACCCAGCTACTGAGTCAATCCTATTAAAAATTTCATGACTAAAACGAAAAAAAAAAGAAAAAAACAGGTCTCTATAATCATTGTTTAATTTGTACTTGTCACAGTGAACTGAAATTGTCTAAGATGCAATTAATTTTTTACAAAGTTACATCGCAAAATGATGTGATGGAAAAATAAAATATACAATTTCAGTGACAATCTGATTATTTTAATAGTTAAGAATTCCGTTGTTTGATATTTACAATTTCGCAAACCTGTCATATTGTGTGTACGATGTTATACTTTTTGATCCATCATAAATTATATGAAATCGTTTGAAAATAATTTAAGGATAATTTTTTGTTCAAACAGATGATTTATATTTTGACATTTGCTTACCACGTGTTGGTCGTGACAAGGAGACAAATGAAAAGCGTGCGAAGGCCGAGTGCTGGTGCTGCACACGGTTATTGATCGCGCGTTGAGTTTTGTTTGAACGTAGGAGCGATCTAAGCTGTGCTCATAATCCAAATGGGTCGTTAGATGAGCACTCTTACTGACCTATCCGAAGCAATCCTTTCGATAGAATAGAAGCGCATCATTAACCGTACGTTCACATATTAACTTCTATATATGTGCTCGTGGGTTTATAGGTTTATTCGACCGGACATACCAATCTCGAGCCGGTGGTGTTACGCTGTGATACATTATTTACTGACGTGGGTCGCTACGCTCATTCACGTCCACCGTGGGCCGTTTTTAGACCTTATCTTTCTTCTCCCCACTTAATCCTACAAATCTGTACTCATTGCAATACTCATTTTCACAATTCTGAAATAACAATCGTTATATTTTTTGAAATACAAATTTTGAATATATTTGAAAATTTTTTATATATTCTTTTAAAGACAGATAAATGAGTCTGGATGTAAGATTACATTTGCGTGTACAAAATTACACCTTGATGATCTTCCAATAATGAATTTTTTAAGTTATCAAGTTTATATAGTGACGCTCTCGTAGCACCGGACTAGGTTACTCTAAAAATACTCGATTGAAATGAGTCAAACTTTCAAGTCTATTAGCAATTTTTTTTAATCGCGTATGTGCTTACTTTATTAAACACTTGATAGGTTTTGAGTTAAGAGTTTCAACTTCTTTTATTTGTTTCGGCGATGAATTATACAGTCTTATTAAAATATAAACTAAATAATTTAAAACAATTTTCGTATAACAATAAATATTGAATTTGTACTAAAAACAATTAATAACTCAACAGATATTGTAAAATGTTCACCAAAAATATTTGGACGGATTCGAAGTACAATTTTGTAAATGAACTTGAAGTTTTTTTGTTACTTTCAGTCGTGTGCTTTGCACAATTGCATTACAAATGTTTGTACTTGAGGGTATTATCACTGGTATGAATCTATGCAGCGATACTGAACTGCCTCAAATAACACCTTAGTTCACGAATTCCTGGCTTATCATACCTAAGATATGTTACAATTTGCAATTAGAAACATTCAACAACGTTTCTGTAGCATCACAAAATTAAATAAGTACTATAATATTGTCATTTTTCTTTCTCGTACAAAAGACTTTTCAGTGCGGAATGTTGCCATGATTTTTTTTATTCGAATCTTAGAATTCCCAAGTTTCCAGCCATCTCAGATGGTGTAGTGGACTTTTTGGATCCATTGCTGGCGGTCCATCCATCCCGTATGTCAAGGGAGAAAACTCGTAGAAACTAAAATATATTAAAAAATAAAAGATTACTTCTAATCTTTACGTCACATGTTTGTCTTTTTATTTTAATTTTTTTATACCTGTAGACCAAGATTGACAGAGTCAGGCCGTATATTACATGGTAGAGAGTATTACCAGCTTTTCCCGGAAACAGTCGATTGATTTTTTCCATGATGTAATTGAATATGATCCCAGTTAACATTGAATTATATAATAAAGCAGGAAAGTAGTGATGGTAATAGAGAACACGGTGCATCGCCCAAAAAGGTACATAATGCAGTAACCAGCCGATGAAAAGCCACATGCCAGCTTGGATGACTGCTTTCCTCTGATTGGCACATTCAGAGGTGTCGACTTCCCCTCGCTGTTCTCTAACGGCAGCGTTTATGTAGAGAGCTAAAAAGATGACCAGGAAATCCAAGTTGCTGTACCATATTATAGGGTTTCCTAAGAGGTAAATTCTGTGGTTGCTTCCTGAGAAAAATTGACCCTGGAAATAAATAAATAAAACAAATAAATATATCAATTGGACGCATACCAACATTTTTATCTCAAGCAAATTTTATAAACTTTATTTTATATATTTCAACCGATGATAATCGACGATAATTACTCTCAAATTGATTGGCCATTGCCAAGGCTTTGATGTCACTTCTCCCTCCTTGACTTTTAAATCCGAGTTCCCTTGGAACATCACAGCATGAGATTCAAAAAAACGTTTGAAGAAACTTGGTGCGTAGACTTGGAAGCTTACATTTGGTACTAAAAAATTATTTTAATTATCATATGAAACATTACTTTTAATAAAAAAAAGGTATAGTGATCGTTTAAATTACATTTTGAATAAACGTTGTCTTCGATGTTCCATATAGCATTGCCATCTCTCATGTTTGGATTACATGTTATTTCCTGCTGATTGTAACCCCTGTAATAAATGAAAATGAAAATAGAGAATCACAACATTTGTCAACATTTATCAATTCATCCTTCGAGTTAATTGAGTTTGAAGCTAACCACTTAGGTAACGATTTCCCACTGCAAGATAGCACACAGTGATTTAAATAGTGTACAAATTTGAGTTTGCTGGTAACTGTTTCCACAACGTCTCCTTCGTTTCCTTTATCAATTAGAACCTTCCAAACGTCATTGGCATCGCCACTGCCATTCTATAAGAGAGAAAAGAAAATAAATACTTGTTTGACATTAATCTAATTTAATCAATTGAATTGTCACTGTCGTAATTACCTCGCCATAACCAGTAACTTGATAATGCCTTTTTGAAATTGGCGCAAGTTCTTTATGGGAGTGCAAATTGCGGCCAGTAATGACATGCTCTAATCGAATCAGATCCCCGTGTCTGACTAACTCTGGCTTATCTGGGATCTCATCGCTGTCATATTTTTTTACCAACCAAAGATTGTTGTCATCTTTGTGAGTGTATGATGTGATCTAAAAAAGTTAATTACAGGAATAAATAAAAAAATAAAAATAGTTTGATCATTTTATTTTGAATATCAATTTGTCTACCTGTTGCTGTTTAGCTCCCACGCCTTCTGGATACAGATGATAATGGGAATGCAAATAGCCCCCACCCGTGCGATGATTTTTCAAAGTTATCGAGGCGCCGTAAGCCAATTGTCTGGGCATTGATGCGTTATACAGAGAATTTCCTTGCAACAGTGATTGAAATTCTGAACTGTAAAAGCCGTCTCCGCTGCCACTACAAAAAATATTTCCACACGTGGATCAGTTGATCAATAGAATTAACAGATGAATGTAAAAAAATACCACATATAATATTACAGGCAGCACGATGAGGCACACAAATCTTGCCAAAAAGTGTTTTACAACGTAAATCTGAAAGATAAAAATATTAATTTATTTGTTTGATCAAACATAAATTCATTCAGTATTTAGTTTTTTTCTTTACAATTGGTTTTGTAAGATCTCCAAGTTCCCTCCAAAGCTCGTAAACGGTATACAATCCAACAAGTAAGACGACGAACAGTCCGACAAATTTAACGCTTATGGTACAAGCCAACGAGACTCCAGTAAAGACCAGCGAGCTCCACCAGGAGAATGTGAAAGGTCGATCTTGTAAAGAATGCATTCGTGTCATACCCCATGTTGCACACATCATGAAAAATAAAAGTATAGGATCCAGTAAAATATACTGGTTCAAAGTGACGAGACTGTTATCTAAGTGAAAGAAATAATAAATCAGTTATCAAAATAAAATTTGAATATAAAAAAAAACATTAAAACGAATTCTAAATAAAAATTACCAAACAAAATTAAACTCGAGGATAATGCCGAAGCACGAATGGATTTTGTTAGCTCCCAAACTATAAGAAAAGACAACGGGACAATACTTGCTCCCAGTATTGTACAAAACTAAAAAGAAAATGAAGCATATTTTTCATTAAATGAGAAAATTGTTTTTAATTTATTGAAAAAATTTGAACTTACTATTCTCATTCCTTGGTAACGTGTGTCACCAAACTTGTCACCAGGTTTCTCAAAAGGAAAGGTACCGTCGTATCCAGTCATGTAGCCCGATAAAGCAATCAACATCTGTAGGGTACATGATAATTTTTTTTTAATTCAAAATAGATTACAAACATTTGAATAGAAAAAAATTATTCCCATTTTGAAGTAAACAAACCTTTCCAAGAGGTGGATGAACGTCAAAGAAGAACGTCCGGTTCATATACCAGGATCCCATTTTTCCAAAATGGACCTCATCCCAACTGTAAAACGTATGTACGTTGAAAATGAACAACTAAAAACTTTATTGTAATTGAAAAAAGAAAAACATTTCTATTTTTTGCTTACCATACATGATCTGGTTCTGTTACTTTGTAAAATCTTGTGCATACTGTAATCAGTATAATTAAAGAGAAAACGGTCCACCAGTCCCTGTACCACAAATACCAACAAAAACATTACTCATTGTCAACAAATTAATCTTTTGACTGTCAATAAAAATAACAATGGGCGCTTGTTTATTTCATCTGTCAAACTCACAATGAAAACACTTCGCTCTTTCCCGCTGTCTGGTCTGGTTCTTGTTTACTTTTTGCACTCCCTCCAGCCATTTTTCAGCCGTCAAAAAACTCTTGTTTCCATCTGTAAAATCAGCAGCTTCCGTCGCTACGAAGAGAAATCCAACTGTTGCCGAATGAAAAATTTGGTTACACGTTGCCGTTGGTTACCGTTATCCCGAGGAATCCACGAAGATTGCGAAATGATCACCGTTTCGGAATTTAAATGAGCGAGAGAGAGAGGTGTCAGATCTCCCGTCTCACTTTGTTTTCATCGCCGCGGTTGGAAACGCGACTTAAGACTTCGGAGCGCGCGATCGCAAGGCCATCTGTGATAATGTATTCTACCTTCTAGGATCATATTGCATGACTGCATGAATTCGTGTTCGAAACACACTTTTATATTTGTACGTTTCGTTTTTAAATCGCGCAAACGACTCGCTCGCGCCGAGCTCGGCTGTACACAGCAACTTGACGATGTTTCTTCCTGAGTGACCCCACGAAATTAACAACAAGCAACAACAATGGCGAACACCGGAGTGTTACCGTTCGTTCGCGGAGTGGATTTCAGCAGAAATGATTTCGGAGTAAGTCAAAAATTCCGACGCCCACGATCGTTATCTCAACTCTCTTCCGTCTTTGATCGGCACAAGTCAAACGATCACAATTGTGTTTCACAGTTGTTGCAAAATTTCTAACGTTGAGATTGCAAATTTGGACTCTTTCAAAGTACACTCAATCTTACTTCTTTTTTTGACAATTTTGAATTTTGACACTTGCAATGATTTCAGGATGGAAAGTTTCCTGAATCCGTGCGCTTGATGACAGGGATACAATGGCTCAAATTAGACAATACAAATTTGTCTACCATCCCAGAGGAAATGGGGAGACTTTTAAAATTGGTATGTGTAATGTTGTTATTGTAATTTAGTAATCGAGTGTTGTATTTTTTGAAAAGTTGTCAAATGAAATGTCAAAACAATCAATTAGCTATTAGATGGCAATTTTGTATGTTTGCATTTTATGTCGTGTTGCATGTACTTCTTTTTGTACAGAGAAATTTGATTGACGGTGTTAATGAATTGTTTATTTGATTTGCAGGAGCATCTGTCACTTGTTAGAAACAAGCTCGAACGATTGTATGGTGAATTAACAGAGCTTGGATGTCTGAGGACGTTGAATATCAGACACAATAAAGTTAGATCAAGCGGAATACCCACAGAATTGTTCCACTTGGAAGAACTGACTACGCTTGATATTAGTCACAATAACCTTCGCGAGGTTCCGGAAGGCTTGGAGAAAGCTCGGTCGTTGCTCAATCTCAATTTAAGTTACAATCAGTAAGTTGATATTAATTCAAAAGGTTATTTCCGATTAATTAATTAAATAAAGCTATTACAAAACAATAGAAAGTTTATGAAATCCAGGTTTTACTGGAATATTCACTTTTGTGGTATCTTTTTAATATATTTTTTATTATAAACATAGATTTTTTTAGATATTCTTATTAGCAAAATATTTAGATTTAGAAAACGTTAGGAACAGAGTGTTAATAGGCAAAATGTTTTACAAAAAATCTAATAATTTTTAAATTATTATTTATAAACAAAAATAAATAAAATCTAGTGTTTATATTAAAAACAGATTGACTTTTAATTTAATCCATGATTTTTTTTCAGGATAGAAACAATTCCGAACACGCTTTTTATTCACCTAACGGATTTACTTTATTTGGATCTTAGTCACAATCAGTTAGAGACTTTACCGCCGCAAACACGACGGTTGGCCAATTTGCAATGTTTGCATTTGAATCACAACCCTCTTGGACATTTCCAATTAAGGTGAAAATAAATGAATGTTTGTGCGACAGAAAATCAATCGTTCAAACTAATATTTTGTTGAAATCTTTCAGACAACTTCCCTCGCTGATGAATTTAACAATTTTGCAAATGCGTGATACACAACGCACGCCCAACAACATTCCCGCAAATTTGGAGAGTCTCACGAACCTGCAGGAACTTGATTTTTCCCAGAACAATTTGCCGCGGGTGCCTGACGCTCTTTATTCGTTGCCAAATTTACGTCGATTAAATCTAAGTGACAATGATATCTCGGAATTATCAATAGCTATCGGTAAAGTTCCAGTACAATGTGTCACTTTTGTGTATGGATAATTAAAAAAAAAAACAATATTATCACAAAGCGATTTTTTCATTTTCAGAACTTCTGCAAAAACTCGAGACCTTGAATTTATGTAGGAACAAACTCACAGCACTGCCGACCTCGCTGTGCAAGATCTCTTCGCTTCGAAGATTGTACTTGAATGATAACCAATTGAATTTTAAGGGAATTCCATCTGGTATCGGCAAGCTGTCGTCCTTGCAGGTTTTTTCTGCCGCGAACAATCATTTAGAGATGATTCCTGAAGGATTGTGCAGGTAAAATAAGAATTGAGATTGAACTTTCTTATTAATATATAAATCTTAAATTATGTCTTAGAACTGTCCTTTTTTAGGATTGTTAGGCATGAATTTTGTTAATTGGATAAATTTTTTTGGTTCTCAGATGTGGATCCTTGAAACAGTTGATCCTGACCTCGAACAGACTGATAACATTACCAGACGCAATACACCTGTTAACGGATCTGGATATTCTTGATCTTAGAGATAATCCAAATTTGATCATGCCTCCAAAACCAACGGAGATTCAAAAAGGGTCGGGCATTATGTATTACAACATTGATTTTTCATTGCAACATCAGCTGCGGTTGGCTGGGGCTAATATCCCCGCGCCAGTGCAAACAGCTAGTGAGTTTGGAATCGTGATTAAAATTAAGAAACACTAGACACAATCAATCAAATGGCGTTTGATTTGAATTTTTATAGACAGTAGCAAGGATCCTATTGCTCGAAAACTAAGATTGAGAAGAAGGAGAGACCAAGAGGAAGCTGACCAGGATCAAGCCAAAATACTCAAAGTAAAAATTTTATGTAACATTTTTTTTTTTTCAAAAATCATAATTTCATCCTTTTGTGACTTTTATTAATTCAATTTTTTGCAGGGAATGAAAGAAATTGCAAAGGATAAGAACAAAGAAAAGAGTTTGGAGGATGCCAAAGCAGAATCATTAAAGTGAGATAATTTTTTTGAAATTTCAACAGAGAATGTTATTAAATTTAATACTGATCCGATATTTTGCAACGTTTTCAGACCTAAGCGGTGGGATGAAACTTTGGAGAAGCCTCCTCTGGATTACTCGGAATTTTTTGACGAGGATGCTGGCCAAGTGCCCGGTCTCTCAATCTGGGAAATTGAGAATTTCCTGCCAAATCAGATTGAGGAAGTTGCGCATGGAAAATTTTACGAGGGCGATTGTTACATTATTTTAAAAACTTCTATCGATGAAAGTGGCTCGCTTGTCTGGGCCATCTATTTCTGGATCGGTGAAAAAGCAACTGTGAGTCGAATTTATTGTCTCGTTTTATTTTAGTAAACACTCGAAATTGTGTCACGGCGATTTATTTTTCTTTCTTTTTTATCGACAGCAGTTTTTTTCTTCTGATTTATGTTATGCTTCATTTTATAGTTGGATAAACGAGCCTGTGCTGCCATTCATGCAGTCAATCTAAGAAATTACTTGGGCGCACAATGTCGCACAATAAGGGAAGAACAAGGCGATGAGTCAGACGAATTCTTACTGTTATTTGATTCTGAAATTACTTATATTGAAGGAGGTCGAACTTCTTCTGGATTTTACACCGTGGAAGATACGGTATACATGATATATTATCATTATTTGAAAATTAATATTTCAAAACATTTTTTCAATGTCAGTGCCGAAAGTTATCGTTTTCACTGATGCAAAAATTAAATACCTTAAGTACTCTGGTACAAAAATGTACTATTTCTGTGCAGTGTGTATTTGAGAATGATTAGAACAAATTCGTTTCCAGCCTGCAATTTCAAGGCTGTACAGAGTCCACGCAGCAGGTGCCTCGATTCATCTGGAGCCTGTTCTAGTTTCGGTCGAGTCGTTGGATCCCGATTATGTATTCATGTTAGACGTTGGAAGCAAATTGTTCATGTGGTATGGCAAAAAAGCTAAAAATACCCTCAAGTCCAAATCGAGGCTCATGGCGGAAAAGATTAACAAAAATGAACGAAAAAATAAAGCTGAAATTTACACTGAGTTGATGGGTAGTGAGTCTGAAGATTTCTGGAAATGTTTCGCAGGCGAAGAGCCTGTGACACCAGAGGTAAAATTGTTTCAGTTAATGTTATCAGCAACTTGTCACTCAATGATTTTAATTTGATATTTAAGCTCACGCATTGTAAATTATAAAATATATCTTTTATTCACAGCCACACGTAGATCCTGATTTTGTTCCGGTTGTACCGCGGTTATACCAAGTCCGACTAGGAATGGGATATTTGGAATTACCTCAAGTAGAAGTACCGCATGGAAAGCTTGTCAATACACTATTGAATAATCGCAATGTTTATATATTGGATTGTTATCTAGATCTTTATGTTTGGTAAGTTATTATTATTTGACAAACAAACAAACAAAAATTCAATTCAATTTTCATCAAACATAAATATTCTACAGGTTTGGTAAAAAGTCAACGAGACTAGTTAGGGCTGCAGCTGTGAAATTATCACAGGAATTGTTCAATATGATCGAAAGGCCTGAATATGCCCTGGTTACGAGATTACAAGAAGGGACAGAATCGCAGGTATGATTTTGGTATGAAATAATGTTATTTTCACGGACAAGGTATTAGTTTTAAATAATTACAGATTTTCAAATCAAAATTCACCGGTTGGGATGAGGTGATTGCGGTAGACTTTACAAGAACAGCCGAGTCCGTCGCAAAGACCGGAGCGGATCTGACCAAATGGGCCAAACAACAAGAAACTAAGGTGTGCCTTCGATTGAATCCCTCCCTACCTGAAAATTGAATTTATTTTCACCGTTTTTATTTCTTTTGTCCAGGCTGATTTGGCGGCACTTTTCATGCCTCGACAACCACAAATGACTTACGCAGAAGCTCAACAGCTGATGGCCGAGTGGAATGACGATTTAATAGCTATGGAACCTTTTGTTTTAGAAGGGAAAAAGTTTGTTCGTCTTCCAGAAGAGGAATTGGGCCACTTTTATAGCGGCGATTGTTATGTCTTTTTGTGTAAATATTGGATCGTGAGTATCAAAGTTGAGAATGACATTTTGATAACAACTGAAAAAACAAAATAAATAACAAAATAAATGGAGCATTGAATAAATGTTCTTTTTCAGCCATCGGAACTCGAAGATAACGAAGGTGATGAGGAACAATGCGAGGATGATATCCACGTGATGGTCTACTTTTGGCAAGGCAGAGATGCTGGAAACATGGGTTGGTTCAATTTCACTTTCAGCTTACAGAAACGATTCAAATCGCACTTCGGCGAGCAACTGGAAGTGGTGAGGACACATCAGCAGCAGGAAAACTTAAAATTCATGGCTCACTTCAAACGTAAATTTATCATCCACCAAGGAAAGCGAAAGCAGGCAAAGAGTGCCGACGCGAACAAAGTTGAATTTTATCATTTGCGCAGTAACGGAAGTGCCTTGTGTACGAGGCTCGTTCAGATACCTCCGGATGCGAGCCTACTCAATTCGGAATTTTGGTAACACTTTCAAAAATTATGTACAGTTGAAGAAAACATGTTTTTGTTATAATTTTTGTAACAAAATTAATGATTTTTAGTTACATTTTAAATGTGCCATTCAACAATGATGATGAGACCGGAATTGTTTACGTATGGATAGGGTCAAAAGCTGATAACGAAGAAAGTCATTTGATCGAAGAAATAGCTGAGGAGATGTTCAATAACGTAAGAAATTTTTACACTCCATAAATTGTCCGAATAATGTCAAGTTGAGAATTGAGGTTTATAAAAATTTAATCATTGTAGCCTTGGATAAGTTTGCAAGTTTTGAACGAGGGTGAAGAACCTGATAATTTCTTTTGGGTTGGAATCGGAGGCAAGAAGCAATACGATACCGACGCAGAATACATGAAATACACGAGACTATTCAGGTGTTCAAACGAAAAGGGATACTTTACTATCAGTGAAAAGTGCACAGATTTTTGTCAGGTATTATATATTAAATTTTGAACATGGACTTGATACAAAATGTGAACGAATAATTTAAACAAAAATATTTGAATAATTTAATGTTAAAAAAATGCCATTCGTTTTTCATAGCAATTTTTTTTATTATTCTATTCTTTCAGGACGATTTGGCAGATGATGATATAATGATTCTTGACAACGGCGAGCAGGTGTTTCTGTGGTTGGGTACGCGGTGCTCCGAAGTTGAAATCAAGTTGGCTTACAAATCAGCTCAGGTATAATATTCCTATTATTCTTATCATACATTTTTTCTTAAACATTCTTAATATTTGTTTTGTTTTATTAATCTTGAAAAATTGTTGTCACCTTCACAGGTTTACATTCAACATTTACGAGTGAAACAACCCGACAGGCCTCGTAAATTGTTCCTGACAGCCAAAGGCAAAGAGTCACGACGATTCACCAAGTGCTTCCATGGATGGGGGTTACACAAAAGACCCCCGGACTAAGTCGACTTTTCAATGTCCCCGCTGATCCCTCGATCCATCCACATCTAACCATCTGTAAATACTAAAAGGTTTTTCTCAAACAAAAAAGAAAAAGAAATGAAAATACAAAGATCTACTGTCCAGCAGCGAATCGTATCTTCCACAGAGATTATCGTTGTTAATTTGTCACAACCACAAGGCTGCACAAATTTTATCATTGTTTTTGTCTGAATAAAAGAGTTGTTGCTTAGAATAATCGATCGGACTCAAGAAGCAAAGTGTCATTTATTATTTTTCATTATTTTTTTGTAAGCGCTACGTTTCGTCTGATACGTAATCATAAACTCGTTGACATTGTTTCAATCTTTTTGAAAACAAAAAACAAATACGAAAGAAAATATTCGCACAACTTTGGACGACTTGATCCGTTTATGGACACACATTTTTGATATGATAGATGACATTTTGCGCAAAGGGGCGCGTAAATAAATACAGTCCAGTGTTACTGTGCAACGTGTATTTATTTATTTATTTATTTATTTATAACACAATAGTAACATCTTGATTATCAACTAAACGCTTTTATCCTGTTTGTAAATAAAAAAATTTATCTAAAATATAATTGTATATAATTGCATTTTCTCTCCTCCTAAAATCAAAGAGTCTTGAAAATGTATGTTAACAAATGTACAATAACACGATGGAAAACTGGAAACTGAGGTAATAAATATACGATTGTGCCATGGAAATCACAATAACAGTCCGTCTCTGAAACAAATCTGTAAATATATTCAAATCAATTCGAGTTATCTCTTTAAAAGTTATTTTATGAATGTTCTCGTTTCATACAAACCTTTTGAACATTTTAAAATAGTTGCATCTCGAGTAATCCACATTCACAAAAGTAATTTCTCTGCGAACAGTTTGCCTTCCTAAATGTAGACTTCTGCAGATGAAGACACCCTATAAGATTTGCTATCCAAAATAGATCTGGAAGCAAAATTAAAAAAATTAGCCACAATCGATTAAATGAAATTATTCCACCTTCTCTCATTGAAAGTGCCAATATGTACGAGATTGTTTACGACATCGATGAGCTCATTTGCAACTTTCTATACACGGAAAAAATTTCGGTGGGGGCGGCAGCTGTCACAAAGGTTAGGTTCGGCTGCTGTTTCAACTTGAGATTGCTGCCATTCCAAATTTGGGACGGCAGCAGTCCCAAATCTCGGATTGATGTAACTTGGGTCAGCGCTTGCGCGCACTCGTTCTGCTTGAAGTACCGACTTGGGACGGCAGCCGTTCCAAGTGATGGGAAAACTGCAGTTCCCCGTTTTAGACCATTTCGATCCCGAATTATTTTTTATAAAAAGACAAATTTTTCTCTTGTATAATAGTTTTTTGCATTAACTTTTAAGATGAAAAAATGTTGTTTCACCACACGTGCATGGAAAACGCCTCTTCCCACCCTAAAAACAGGGTGGGAAATGACCCATTCCGAACCAATGTAAAAGCAAGTAGACAAGCAACGGCGCCATCTGATTGGCGGTAGCCCCACGAATAAGGATCCGTGCGTTTGCACCGGTACACTGAGAGAAAAAAGCACTATTTTAGCTATCTAAGTCCAAGCAGAAAAGACAGATTTCAAGATCGGCAAATTCTGCTTGGCGCCCGGCAAATTTTGCTTGACCAGTCGGTACCGTATTATAGATTTTCATTTTTCATCAAGTAGAATCTGCCGACCCTAACCTGCAAATGTTGCTGACTTCAGGTTGCTTGCTGCAAAAAGCAGAAACTGTTTAGCAAGTCAGCCGAATGTTTAGTTTTTTTCTCTCAATGTAAAGTGTTGAAGCAACGGTGGGAGCGAAAGGGTTAACCCATTGCCACGAAATGGCCCAAATTGTTGTTCATTTGACAGTTCTCTGCATGTGTGTGTGAACCAATAGGAATGGTCGAAATATTCTCTGTCCTTTGATTAGAGGGAAGTGGCTACAGCTGTACGCACTGTCTGGTTCTCGCACTTTGATGTTATGTAGAGGGCGCTTGTGGCATCAACAACAACGGATTAA
>JAPYZS010002163.1:0-13611 GCA_030522925.1 Trissolcus japonicus
TTTTTTATTTTTTGACGATAAGTCCGTTTCGTCCATCGGTGAAAAACAGTTTTATTGCTTAAATTAAACATGAAAAAAGAGGCTATCCAAATGTTTCAACAGAAATTTTTTCAACATTGTTTTCGTTACATGGTAAAGGTAAAAATACGGGTAAGCCGGTACACCCTGGATTGTGCTAATGCAGGCGGTACCCCTACCCGTATTTTTACCTTCGCTGAGTAACGAAAAAAATGTTTATTTTAATTTATTTTACTTCAATTTATTTGTTTGTTTGATTATTTGTTTCCTAATTTATTTATTTGCTTATTCATTCGTTTGTTTATTTATTTGTTAATTTATTTTTGTTTTTTTATTTACTTGCTTGTTTATTTTCTTTTTGATTATTATTTGTTTGTTAACTAAGAATTTAACATAAAATAAAAAATTAGAAAAAACAAACAAATAGTTTCACAAAAATAATAAACGAATAAATATTGTTTTCTTTTTTTCTCATTTTCTGCTTGTTCATTAGTTTTTCTTTAGCTTGTGTTATTTTATTTATTTTTTTTCAATTTCTGTTGTTTTATTGATTATTTATTGAAAAAATAAAAAATATCTCAAGAATTTTTTATATTTCTTTTTTTAGAATTTTTTTGAATTTGAATTTGTACTTTTTTTTTGAATTTTTGGAAAAAGGACATCCGTATCGGATGTTTTAGAGTTTCCAATTTCTTTCCGCAAGGGAAAATTGCCACCATTGGTGTTGGTATCGCCAATTTCAAAAATTATTTTTTTTAATATAGTTTAGACCGGACATTCATACTTTAAGAAGAGGGCTGAAACTTCGAGATACCTTCAAAATGAGGTCAGTTTGTAAGGCAACATTTGATAATTTTGTACAACAAAAAACATATCAGCAGATTCTTCTCCCAACAAAGAATCTGCCGATACGTTTTTTGTTATACAAATTATCAAATGTTGGCTCCTAAACTGAACTCGTTTTAAAGGTATCACAAGGCTTGAGTCTTCCCCTTAATTCTGAAACGGCACGAATCAGCATGGGATTGAGCTCAACTAAGCTGATTGCTGGAACAAACAATATTTAATTGTGTGGTGGGCCACGTGACAATTCCATGTGTTTACATTCGCCCTAGTAAAACAATATTCGGGCGGCTCCTAAAAATTATTATGGCCCTTAATAGACGAGCCATAGAAAAATTTTTTCTTTGTGACTAACCCATTGGGCCTGTTACAGGCCTATTAGGACTCGCATTAATTAGGCATTAACAATTAGGCCTCTTAAAGGCCTTTATATGAAAATGAAAGAAAGTTAAATCTGGCGTTTATCTGGCGTGTAATGCTCTCCCTAGAAATTGCCAGATTTTGGTCAATTGTGAGGAAAAGTAAGGTCTTAAAATGTTTAACAGAATTTTTTCATTTCGGAGTTTAGTAATTCTTTAATGTGTGGGTCAAATAGGGCATCAATTGAAATTTTTTGAAATTTTAAAACATTCAACAATCACTTATAAAATATGTATCTGATAGTTTGAAGACAATTTGCATAATATGCTGTCTTTAAGAAATGGCATAAAAATGAAACAAATGGAGTCTGTCTGTATGAATCCTTCGACGCAGAATGTTAATCAAAAGTGAAAATAGATGGCATAAGACGAAACAAAATAGGCGACAGAATCATATTAAATCTAGTTTTTATTGTGTTTGGATGTGAGTTTTGGTGTGAGATGCATTGTATTGTCGATACATATTTGTATACATATTGAAATTGTAATTTGAAGTTTAAATTTTACAACTGTCCAACTATTCAAGAAATTTATTCTCCATTTATAATTTTTTCAAAATAATTGGGGCTAGCCCTATTTTGTATAATAACCCTACAAGCACAAGATATTCAGAAAATATTAGACGGACATAATAGATGTTAAAGAATATTAAAGAATGTTACATTGATTGTTCGCCTGAATAATAATTCTGAAATATTAATTTTAGTTTTTGAAATTATATAAATATTCTAGAAATGTCATTTAGGCGAACGTAAGCATAAAATTTTTTAATATTATTTGCTAATAGGAAAGGGCTTAAAAAAGCTAAAATTGAAAGAAAATCTATTCGGGATAATCCTAATTTGTCGAATCAGGGCCTGTTATGACTCGCCATTCTGGTTTTCACATGGGAAGGCAGCATTACACGCCAACAAAGGTTCAGTTGTCAACCTATTTGGGACCTTATAAAGGCCCTATGAGTTTATCGGGCAGCAATAATAAGGGCCCGACTGATTTTCTGAATTTTAAATGTTTTTCAATATTTTTACCACTATATAATTGTTTCATTGAAACAATTTTCGTACCAGCGGGTAAGAAATGCCACCTCCCTCTCTAAAGACCCACAGGGACAAAAATATACGTACAAATATATTTCGAATTTGTATTTATTATATACATATTTTATATTTTTTTGATGAAATTTATATTTATTTTATATTAAATTTATATAAGTTATTGCCGCGTTATAAATAATTTATAAATGATATATACGTAGAATATATACGAATATATTTAAATTATATGAATTATATGTAAAATATAGTTTGGACTATATTTTTGTCCGTGTGGGGACTTTCGCGAAATGGCTCTTCTCGCCCACGGGGTATAAAAAATTTCATTTCAAACATGGGAGGTTCGCGAGAAATTTGGTCCTCGAGCGGAATATAGCCTTCGGGTCAACATTTCGCTCTCGGACAAATTTTTCTCGCCGGCTTCTCTTGTTTAAAAAATAACTATTAATTCCATTTTTGGGAAATTTTAATTTCCCTTATGCTTCCGCTCGCGTTCCCAGGATCTCCTGCCCCCCGCTCGGAAGGGGGGGGGGAAGGCCTCTGGGAGAGGCTGGGTATTATTTAATAATAATAAATCATTTTGCAATTGATAATTTTTATAACTAAGTTCATAAGAAAAATAACAAATCCCCCTTTTAAAAAGTTGATGACACCCGGAAGTTGGATCCGCGGTCAATTTATGTCTCCTCGTTTTATTTTTTGACAGGCCGGGTTGTTTACGTTCGACGGGTCGCGAAAATTTGCCATTTCGGGCGGGAATAAGTGTGTAATTAGTCGTTTGATTAGAAGTGTGATGATCATCTGTGCTCATCGTAAGTTCTATGTTTGTTCGATAATGTGACGGTCCGACGGCGATGCCTGATAGTTCATTTTTTGACAGGCCGGACAATTGACAGTTAGGTTCGTTAGGGAATTTGAGGTATTTATATATATTTTTGGACAAATTTGAAAATTTTATGGGGGAGAGTGCGCGAAGCGCGCTCGACATTCTAGTCCCCTTTTTAAAAACTTGATGACACCCTGAAGTTGGATCCGCGGCCATTTCATGTCTCCTCGTTTTATTTTTTGACAGGCCGGGTTGTTTACGTTCGACGGGTCGCGAAAATTTGACATTTCGGGCTGGGAATAAGAGTGGAATGGGTCGTTTGATTGAAAGTGTGATGATGAGCCGTGTTCATCGTAAGTTCTATGTTTGTTCGATAATGTGACGGTCCGACGACGATGCCTGATAGTTCATTTTTTGACAGGCCGGCGACAATTGACATTTAGGTTCGGCAGGAAACGCGAGAACCGAAAGGCAGGCGCGCGCAGCGCGCGCCAAGGTATTTATGTGTTTTGTCAAATTTGAAAATCTGATGGGGGAGAGTGCGCGAAGCGCGCTCGACATTCTAGTCCCCCTTTTAAAAAGTTGATGGAAGGCGGAAGTTGGCCGCGGATTGCACCTTTAGCCAAGTTCGTGTGTCTAACTTTTATTTTCTGAAAGTTTGATTTCTTTTGACAGCTAAGAATGTACAGTTCAAAACTGGAAAATTGCGAAAGAATATGGGGCGCGCGCCTCTTTTCTAGTTTTACTATATTTTTGATACACATCCATCGTATCAGTGAGTTTCCTAATAAGGACTCTAATGAACTCATAGATTTGTGACTAAGACAGTGTTCTGTCACCTCGGGGACCCCGGTTCGAATCCTCTAACTTCAAATCTGGTTATTTCATTACAAATCTCAGTTAAAATCAAAATAAATTAAATAATGACAGAAATAGTATGTCATTTCTTGCGGTCCCCAATGTGAATCCCAGTGAGGATCTAATTTTCCAATGTAAACAGCTCGTAGAATTTGTTGCTGTATAATTCTGAGAAGCAAGGAGATAAGTATGAGGCGTCAAAATTTTTGAGGTTGCTCTCGGTGAGTTGATGTTTTGTTGACTAATCATAAGCTTTGTAAAAAGATTTAACTCTAGCTTCGTTAATGTTTTTATCCTTGGGTAACCGTACGTCTTTCAGACTAATTCTTCAAATTAATTCAAAACAGCAGTTTTGAAGTATCATTTTCAATAATACTTCGACACGAACAGTATTTAACGGTTTTTTGAAACAAGCCAGTTTTCGATGATATTTCGAAAAAAAACAGTTTTCGACAATATTGCGAAACAAAACAGTTTTTAAATATATACTGGTCCAAAGAAAACGCAACACTTTATACGTAATTCTTATGGGATGTGTTACGTTTTTTGTTTGGACCAGTGTATTTTGAAACAAGACTATTCGTGAGGGCCATCGACTAGTTGGCGACACTGTTTCAAAATAACCTAGCAACCCTGCTGTGAAGTATTGCATTGCGATAAAGTTCACAACATAACGTGGGATTCGTCTCACTGCATCAGCAAAGGTACTTCCGGGACCTTTTTCAGCAATTTGGTATGTTCGACTGTAAACTTGATTCTACTTATTTAAATCTAGGTTTAAGGCTTGTGGAAGAAAAAGCTCAATCTGATCGTGGTAAATTGTAGCCCTATTTCTTGGGATACGCAATCAGTGAACCGTGGCTATATCTATACTCGAGACTGCACATATGGCCCTGTAGGAATGCTTTAAGGAAGTAGTATTCCGGAAAAGATTTCTATCTGAACTTGGCTTTAGCGACAACAATTTGACAGTCTTTGGGGACAATCGCGGTGCTCTGGCTAGAAAATTGACGTATCATTCTAGGAGTGAACATATCGACATTTATCGCCACTTTTTGAAAGAAGTATTGAAAGAGCGGGATTTTCAACTGCTTCATATTAGAACTGAGTATCACGCTGCTGACTTCTCCACCAAAGGTTTGCCAACAACTAAGCATCAACGCTACATTTGAGTAGCCGGGGTGAGGAAAATCTTTTTCGAGAGGAAGTGTTAGAGATTATTCGAGATCGGTTGGTATAGTTTTTATATTATAAAATTGTTTTTTTATATCTCTACGCAAATGCTCGTTTAGGCAGATAGCATATCAAGTCTGGGTACACAATCTAATCTCAATGACGACACTTGCAAAACTTTCTTTTTTGATTGCAGTACAACTTAGCTAAGCTCTTCGGTTTCCAAAATCGGCGGGTGCTTGCTTATCCGTGTTTTCACTCTGGTGTAAAATTTCAAATGCTACTCTCGGTTTTTTTTCGTCGAATGCTTCTATTCTTCTCCTTCTGGATGTCACTTGTGCTCATGTACTCCGTTTCCACCCCAAAAGATGTCTCTCCTTCTTGTTTCATAAAGAACCGCAAATTCAAGGCATGCAATACCTTCCTCTGTAGCGGTACTCTGAACGCAACCCAAGAGTTTTTCTCTGCCTAGGACCTTCAATTTTTCGTGACATTTTCATACCTTTTTCCAATGTATGGTGAATTCCGTAGACAGAATGACAGCAAGTTACACGTAGGCTACTGGTGGCCCTGGTCCGAATAGACGATGCGCACAACCACTAACAGTGGTATTCGAGAGTAGGTGACTTCTCACCAGGTCGTAGCAGTCGGTGACCACCCGTACAGCGAGACAGTAATCCTCGACGACGCTTATGTCATGGTATAACAGTTGAAGGCTCTTATCATTGTCGTTTTTTCTGTAGCGACGCCCCAGGTGTTTCAGGAGGCACTATGATGCGTTCGCGCCAACAAACACATGACACTGTTTGCGTTGTAGCTCTAACAATGATGGGATATCCCTCGTTGGGTGCTATCCAACTGGACAAAACTCTAGAACACTCTAGTACTATAGAACTCTAGTATATAGGGCTCTAGAACTATTTGCCTAGCTAACTTTAAAACGGAATCAAAATCTTATAAGAAATAATACAAGACTGATAACGGTTAATCTTCTGCTCAGTGGGTAGAGTGGGAGTGAAGGAAAGGATAAGATATTCCTTGTTTGATGGAGGTGGTAGTGAGGTTGGTGTTGGTTTTGGCTATGGTTCTGGTTATGGTATTGGCTGTGCTGTTGACTGTGGTGTCGATCGTTGACGTTGATGTTGGCGTTTACGTTGACGTTGACGTTGCCGTTGACTGGTCAACGTTGACTATTGCCAGCAACTGGTCCATAACCGTCACCTTAAATCGAGAAAGCGTAAGTTTCATTCGAAACACAAAAGCGACGGAAAATCTAGTAGAAACAAACTACTACCAAGAAAAGGCAGCACAGACTACTTCTAGTGTAGGAAAACGCTCTAAACTAATTATTTATCAGAATAGAGAACGCCATATTACATCTTAGCCGTCGCAGGCCGTGCGTGTGGTTCTTTGATATCGATTAGTGTTTTGACTAATCAATTCTCCGTTTAACGCAAGTCTATAAAGCAAATCAGTGGCCACAACGACGACAGGGCCCTTACGAAAATATAGCATTTTAAACGGGTCGAATTCGCAATATTAAACCCATACAATGAATTTACAATGCTTACACACAATCATCTTTACTTTTCATACATGAGCTTTCCTTTATACTAATCTGGCAAACCTGACCAACTTTTGATATATGCCTTGTAACAATATTTCTATAAAATGTTCTGAAAATTAAAACGATTTTTTCCCATTCATCGACACTTTTTGGAAGAATATTGATAATTCTTTTCATCAATAGATATCAAAATTCCGTTAGTATAAAATCTTCGTCATCCAGCTATTTTGAATGTAAAGAAACTAAAATTGATTTGCATAATTTCTCAAAAATCAAATTTCTCAAATCAATCAATCAAGTTGGTAATTATCTTATTATCCCGGTAATTATCTTATTATGGTATTATCCTGGGATATTAGCATATCCCGGGCTAGGTAGCCCGGGATGGGACCCTCGGGCTATCTAGCGGCCAAGTGCCGCTAGGGCTAAAACGCATCAGGACACACAAGGGAACAGGACTGGAAGGAAGCGCTGCTGCACCAAAGAAGAACAAAGTGTACTCAACGAACCAGGACATAATTTGAGGCTAACTACGCGAAAGCTGCATTCCGGTTGTGGTTACTGTATAGATGACCAGGAAAATGGAAACCAAGCCAAGGTGTTACGTGATCCGTGCTGAGGGCTGAATGGCACAAGGGTGTCGTGAAAGGAACCTCTGGGAACAAGCCGAAACCCAGCAGTAAGTAAGCAAGCCCCGGATATTCGCTGCTCTGTCCGGGTGAGTTTGCACGAAAGCGGTACTCGTGGGATCAATATGGGAAAATCTACTAAAAAACAAAAACAAAAGCGAAGAGAGGAAGAGGAGAAAAAGAAAAAGGTAGTCGATAATAGAGAGAAAACAAAATCGAGTACCGGGGAGTGTTCATCATCTGACGAAGAAGAAGCAATGGAAACCAGTCTTTCGGTCAGCCTTAAGAGAAAGAAAAATTTTAAGGTCGTGGACAAGGACAAGGCTAAAAAGAGTTAAGCCAAACAGGAAGAGCAAAGCCAAAGTAATCTATCAGACCTCAACAAAGATGCTGTTGCGCAAATGAGAAGAGCAACATATGAAATGCACGAAAGAGTTATGGCATCCATCCTGAGCGGACGACAAAGAATGGTGCAGGAATTTGCAAAACGAGTCGAAAAAGACATGCTTGGTCTCGCTGAGATCTTCTCATCAATGACCAGCATGATCTTGGAGCTCATGGGCAGAGTTGCGGAACTAGAGAGAGCCAAAATAGTGCCACCTGCTCTATACGCAGATCAGGTGAGAAAAACAGGAAGTGGTACCACAGCACTCTTCTCGATAGCAGGAGAACAGCAAGCACTGGTTCCCAGAATCAGCGGAACAAGACAACCAGTAACGAAAGTGCAGACAGTGGTGAAAATCGCACCTGCCGGCAAAGGGAAAAGCAGTGATGAAACCAAAAAGGAAGTTATGAGACTCCGCATACTTCTGATCAAAGCGTGTAATGCTGTAACACCAAGGAGAAGAATAAGATTGCGAAAGCATCCATGGTGGACAGCTGAACACGAACGGAAGAAAAAAGACATGTACAGGAAAAGGCGAGCAATGCAGAGAGAACCAGACCCAGAACTTAAACAAGAACTCAAAGCGATCTACAGACAGGCCGCAGTCACGTACAAGGTTGACGTACGAAGAACTAGAATTGAGAAATGGGAATCATATGTCACTGAAGAGGGGAACAGAAACAGGTGAGGCCATGTTTACAAACTCAGATGCGATAAGCTCAGGGTGAGTCAAGTGATGAGTTCAATGCAAAGCAACGGAGTTCAGGCTATAGTCATGAAGGAAAGTGCAGCCTTACTACTCGATGGACTACTAGGAGACGATGACACTGAAGGTGAAACAGAACAACAGAGAGCTATTCGAAGAAAGGTTGAAGTCACGCAGTAAAACGATGACATAGACTTCTTGTTGTGATTGACCACTTAACCCTCAACTACACACATCTCAGAATCAACCTAATCTACACACATGGGTCCAGTGGACCCGAGCACGCTTTGACGATCGCCAATGACCCCATTTTAAAAGCAAATTTTCGACCGGGTCCACTGGACCCATGTGTGTAGTTGAGGGTTAACCCAACCCAACCTGTAAACCCAACCTTATATGCACCTGTCATATTTGACAGTTGGTAATCAATACTCGATCAATGTATGAATTTTGTCTAAGTCAAGTTAGCGATTGTCATCGGATATTACGTCAAATGAGAAAAAAAAAATCCTAACGAGGAAAAAAAGTGTGTGTTATTGAAAAATTGTCTGCGACGAAATCCTAGGAATCTGCAAATTTATTTTACCAATTTTGTCAAGTTTGTCTCTGATAAACTTTGTAATATATCTTATACATCAAAAGGCGCCTTTTGATTGTTACAAAACAAATTTAAAAATAAACCAAGCCGCTGTCAACTCAGTTGCAAATTTATTCAACCGACACCATCAAATCCCTTTTGGAGCATTTAAATCACTTCTTCACAGACCTGGAACTTATGAAAGCCCTCAAAAAAAGCAAGAATGGAAAAGCCCCAGGACATGATTACATCACAGCCGAAATCATTAAGAAGTCATATGAAGTCATGTCGAATGACTAGATAAACCTCTTTAATGCATGTCTGAAATAGGGAGTATTTCCAGACCGACGGAAAAGGGGTAAAGTTGTCACGATCCTAAAGGACCCGGAGAAAGATGCTAGCGATCCAAAATCTTATAGACCCATCTGCCTACTCCGAGTCATCGGCAAAACATTGGAAAGACTCATGCTCATCAAGATGCAAAGCATCATTGATCACCCTAGAGCCTCAAATGACCAGTACGGATTTAAGACAGGAAGATGTACAGAAGATGCGATAATAAGGCTTAGACAAGAAGTAGATGCAACCGAAGGAAAACATGCTACAGGAATCTTCCTGGACATTAAAGGCGCCTTCGTCTGGTGGCCAGCCGTACTAAAAGAGCTGCAACAGAGGAACTGTCCGAAAGACCTATACATGCTTATCAAACTTTAGAAACAGAAAAGTGTTCATAAAACAGAATGAAATACTGACAGAGAAAAAAGTTACCAAAGGATGCCCACAGGATCCGTCCTGGGGCCTGTGTTCTGGAACGTGGTTTTCGACTCTAACCTAAATGCGCTCAGCGAACGAGGAATAACAACTATACCCTATGCGGATGACCAAGTCATCGTGGTACGTGGCAGTTCTAAGTGGAGAATACAGGACAACGGAAACGATGCAATGGAAATCGTACAATCATGGTGTAAAGATCAGAAAACGACTCTCTCCGACACAAAGTCTGTTGTAATAATGCTCAAAAGAAAACTGGACATTAGATACTCGCCGAGGATTAATCTGAAAAATAAAGTAATGAAACGAGTCGAGATCTTCAAGTATCTAAGTGTTCATATCGAACAGAGAATGGGCATGAACACTCATGTTAACAGGATATGTGCCAGAGCAAGCGTTGTTTACAGCAAACTAAAATGTGTCGCGAGGAGAGACTGGGGACTGAAATTCCCAGCGCTCACAACAGTCAACAAAGGACTAGTTGTACCAATAGTTACCTACGTCGCAGCCGCTTGGGAAGACAAAATGAATCAAACCAGCAGAACCAAACTCATTGGAGCCCAGAGGACAACACTAGTCACAGCAACTAAATCGTACAGGACAACATCGAAGGACGCAATGCCAGTAGTGGCTGGAACCCTACCACTGGATCTGGAAGCAAATAAGAGACGTCACGGCTATTACCTGCGAACTGAAACTCCGTCCCAATACGCAAACATAACGTATTCTGGAATAGAGAACAAAAGCGAAATCTGGATTAGAGTCAACGAGCAATTAATGACAGACTGGCAGCACAGATGGAACACCACGGATAAAGGCAGGGCAACAGCTATGTTCTTCCCTGACGTCAGGGAACGCTGCAAAGCGTTCTGGGTGGAGCCAGACCACTACAGCTCACAGTTACTCCCAGGACATGGTAATTTCAAAAGCGAACTAGCCAGTATGAAACTAAAGGCCGATGACGCATGTATCTGCGGTGAAGTAGAGACATCAGAGCACATATTAAAGTACTGCACAATAAACGACGAAGAGAGAAGAAAGCTAAGAGAAAATGTTGGCAATGAGCTGTAAGAAAGCACTCTTGTAAGCAAAAATAAGTACAAGACATTTAAGGAAGTATCGAAAAGGACCCTTCAAAAGAAGGAAGAACTTGAGCTGGAGTTGGAAACGGAACCAGATTAAACCACTACAGAATCTGCAGCACCGTGGTCCGGAGGATCCAACAATTCGGGAGGACTGAGTAGCTCGGGGAACTGAGTCCGAAGGGCTACGTGAGGCAGGACTTCGGGAGGAGAAGAAGAAGAAACATCAAAAAACCGATTGCATCAGAAATTTGCATCAGGAGTTTGCATTAGGAATTTACATCAGGAGTTTGCATCAGGAATTTGCATCAGGAATTTGCATCAAGAATCAAAGCATCAATTTGCATCAGGACAAAAACCACTAATGCTGATACCATGGAAGGAAACGAGGGATGAAGGAAACTACCCAGGTCTCAGATGTTGCTGGCCGCCGAGCAAAGGCCGGTTAAAGAAAAGAAGTACCGCAGGTATGCGTAAGCAAGGTACTGCGGGGGCAGTGGACGTCCTTCTTTTTTTTTGTTCATCAGGATAAGAAAATTCGTATGTTCAAAAGGTATTTGATCAGAGATATAAATGTCTATTATGTTTTTAGTAACAAAATTTTGAGTGTATAACCTTACTTTTCTTTGCACATGAAAATTCTTCTGTACTGATAAAATAAAATGAATTGTATTATCAAGCTCTGAAACAAATGTCTTGTTAGAAGAGTCTTCTAACCTCTTTTTAGAGGTCTTCCAGATCCCTGCTTCACTTGGACGAACCTCCTTTAGATGTTATTTCCTTCATGGGACAATTTCCTTCATAGGCCGTCCTTATTATCTCTCTGATTGCACTATCCGTGCACTCTAGGTCCTCAGCCGTACCATATTTACCTTTAAAAACCGCCCACATGGACTGTAGATCTCCCTCGTACTTCGTCCAGTTTGTGTGTCTGGGGTTTCTAGTCCATCTGGTTTTCGTGATGATCCCAAATAGACTCATTCTGATAAGCCTATGATCCTATAGTGAAGGTTCCTTCGAAACTCTTCAGTTATTGACCATATTTCTAGCCCCTCTGTTACAAATGGTGACATCCAATACCTTCTGTCTCACCACTGTAACGAAAGTCAGTTCTGAGCCCGTGTTCACGAAGTCTAGGTTTTTTACCGTAAAGTACTCCAGGAGATCTAATCCCCTATCGTTTTTGTCTGTGCTGCCCCACGCCTCGCAGTGTGCGTTTGCGTCACAGCCAATCAGGAGGTCGATATTGCTCTTGGTTGTGTAGATTGTGTAGATGATGTGAGACTAGCGCTCGTTTGTTCTCATAGCGTGTCTTGAGGGTGTCCAAAGCCACCTGGTAGTTATCATCGGTAACTGTGAATGTACTCAAGACCTTGGCTGCTTCACCCGTAACAGCGGCTTTCGAATACTGTATTTTGGAGGCATTTGAGAGTAACGAATGGTTATCAACTGCAGCTGTAAACATGCCATGGAAATTCTGCCAGTTGCCGAAAGTACCACCAAATGTTGTAGGCTCCAACTTTGGAAGTCGTCGGTATGGTTCGGAGGTAACCTCATGAACTGGTCTCGCTGCGCGCTCCGGCCTTGAGGTAGCCATCTTTCTTCTCCTTTGCAGGTTAAGGTGGTTGATCAGTTGTAGCAATCTTATCTCGACCTTGTCCGCTTGATCAACAAACGAGTCCCATTTCTTGTCAGCGAAGTATGGTGGAGTTCGCAGCTCTGGTGTCACTATGACGACAAGATGTGCCTTTATGGCTTGTGCCTTTTCCAATTGACCATCTAAGTAGACTTGACGCTCCCGTACAAGGTGTAAGCCTAAGTCGATATTCGAGTCAAGTAAGACTCCAACCTTATGTATATTGCGATAGATTGCTCGCAAGTTGTCAATAAGGGTTTTGACCTTGATGGTCTCATCCCCTTCTTGGAGCGACTTTTCTGAGTCGTGCTTAAACATTATTGCTCAGAAGCTAAGATACTTTAATTGACTCGTGCTTGTTTGACTAGGTAGAAAAGCTGTCTGTATGAGCGACTAGTTGCTTCGTTTTTATTCTGTTGATTGAGATCGCTGCGTTAGGCTACCGTGGGATTACTCCGCTGCGTTTGGTTTCGTCTGTTTCAGAACGATTCCCGTACGGGGGACTGATCGAACGACTTTAGAGAAGTCTTCAGGGAGTAGCGCCCCTGCGGACCCGGAGCCGGGTTCGGAGGGAATCTCGAATCCTATTGGGCACACTCGGTCATGTGTTAGGAAGGCACACACGACCTCGAATTGATCTTCGCATTGCCTATCACTATTGCCCGATAGAGAATGGTTTGACCGATAGGCCAGATGATCAATATCCAACCACCTCGAAATGGAGATGTTAGAATGTGTGAGCAAGGGCCGACGGTTTAGACGGTGTTTGTCTAACGCTCTAAGTTGCGCTTCTAGTTAAGACAACTTGACGGTCTACGGTCGAATTGATCGGATTACTGCTTACGCGGACTGCATTTTCCTTAGTACACTACTGCTCACAATGGGAAGGTCTCATTGTTGCGAGTAAGGTAAGTTGTTCGACGTAATGAGCGTTCGTCTTACAGCCTGCCCCTTGCGACGATGAATATGCCCATCGAACGTGACCCCATTTTCGAACGTGACCTTGAACGCACTGCGTAGCCCGTGGGAATTCCTTGATAGCTAGGAATGGCCCACTTACGGGACTACA
>JAPYZS010002164.1:0-10999 GCA_030522925.1 Trissolcus japonicus
TTTACGATATTATTTTCTCAGTAAATATTTTGTTTTATAGAAACAAATTTTGTGTGACCGCCTACTCAGACACGTTTTTGTAACTAAACCAGCCTTTCATGTTCATTTTTCTCACATCATAGTCTTTCACATTCATATGCTGCACAAGTTTGCAACTTTTTTACTTGTTTTAATCGGAATAAATTATTTAATGTTTCTAACTAGAAAACCAAAGATGCTATTTTAAAGAGGCATATCTTGAAAGTATCTTCTCGGAATGTTCAAAGATTTGTTCAAGATATATGTGATATATTTATCTATAAGCACAGACTAGTTTTATATTGGAAAATCAAGACTGCATAAGGTGAAAATAATCGTAGTTTAGCTGCTGAAAATTTAGTTCTCATAAACATTTCCAAACAATTTTCAACGGTGGAAAGATGCAAAAAAATTATCACTGGACATCCAAACTATTAGTCTACGCTTTTTAATTTTATATCAACGCATCAACGCCATTGCTTTAAAATATTCTCCGGTGGATTATCTGCTATGCCACGAATGACTTTTTTTTTCTACATTCAAGAAAATATATAATTAATTCCACTTCTTAGACTACACTTGCTTCAATTTTCTTGCCTCTTCTTTACATTAAGATTCTCTTCGATTCGAGTATCGCACAGGAGCTTACTGCAATAGTGTACATCCACGTCCAATATCTTATCTCGCCGATGCCCATGACAAACGATTCCGACGTTCTGTAAAAACCATCTTAGAGCTTAATTCGCTAATTGAATTTCTGCCGTATACAAAAAAAAAAAAAAAAAAAAACACAACCGCCACATTGGGAACCAAATTGAATTAGAATCGATTTCAATTAATTTCGCTCTGATTCTTGTATTGAAATTTTATCCATGACGTCAGCAGAATTGCAGAACTGCAAAGTGGCAATGCAAGTTTTCAAATCCGTTGGGTAACATTCAAAGCAAATGCAAATAACAGTCATCAACAAAAATGTGTGCTTGACAACAAGAATTTGTTATTTTTTTTTTATGCTTCACGATTCCGGCTTGTTTAATTACGCGACATCAATAATGAAATTATTTAACATGAAATTGAACATCGGTATGACACGATTGAATATAAAAAAATAAAAGGAAAGCCGCGCGGATCGCAGCGATACTTGCATAACTTTGTTTACCTCGCCTCGTTCCGACAGAATTCGCTTTATAAAACGCAACTCTTAGAGAATACGCTTCCGATAAGTCGACGTCTGAATGGTTTTAACAATTGCAGAAACACCTTTTAGTATCAGTCTGTATGGCTTTTTAAATAATTGAAAAATTTATGATAAAAGATAAAGCTCCGATGTAAGAATCGAACGTCGAAATCTGCCAGATGAAAAGAAGATGATCAAAACTTTGTTTTCTCCCCTTTTATCAATAAACAATTGGAAAGGCAATTTTTGAAATCACGAGTCCCTTCAAATTTGTTTTGAAACCTCAAACAAAATTGTCTTTTCACTTGGCAAACATCTTCTACTGTTCACTTATAATTAATGAATTGACTGCGTTATCTTATCTGTTTTCGATTATCAATTTTCTATACATTGTCTACTATATTGGTTAACAAAACTGACGTTGTACCTCGATTGTAGAGCATAGTTTTTTTTCTAGTTTTACTTATCCCTGGCATTTTACTGTGGTCAGCACGTCTTTTTGGGAATGGAAAGGGTCTGAAAATTGTTTTTGTGAATAAATTACATCTTACATCGTTTCACATTTTTTAATCAAAGAAAAAGAAAAAAAATTTGTTCCCAAGCTTATGATTGCTCTGTGCTCTACAATAAATAAGTGGATGATCTACTGTAATTCTTGATTGAAACATGAAAGAGACCATGAATAACTACGATCATTTACGAAATTATTATTAATATGAAATGGCTGTTACAGTAAGAGTGAACAATGTCGACGTGCTTTCGAATGCAAAACAACGCTGAAAGATGTGTTTGTATTGAAATAGCGACAGCGCCTCGAATGAAACAGCCAATCAATTAATAAGCCAAACGGTTTCAATTGTGATAGACAATAAAAAGAAAATAGCAAGCATGTAATCCGAAATCAAATCACAGACATGAGCACACCGACTGCTTTTTAGGTCTAATCTACGAGTCGTCGGATAAAGAACACACGGTACTCGCCGGGTCCTCGAATTGTACAAGAGATGACGCGCCAGTGACTAGAGGGGACTTTATGTATGAAAGCAACGCAAGTGAGACTTTTGATGCGGATCTACGAATTACAATTATCCAAGTAATCATATAAGAATCAGCGGCCACGAAACATAATTACTTCTTTTGTAATCACAATTAAGGCATCTAGGATTAAGATTAAAAACAAATTTTCTCTGTCCCTTTTACCATTCGTTGCTTATTTTTTTGTATTTTAGATTAATCAGTTTCTGGATTCTCGCTCAGGCTATTGTTCAAGAACATGAAAAGAAAAGAAAATTTGATCAATGAGTCTCTCAGATTGTACATTTTGGAAACGAGATGATAAACCAGCCACAAAACGGAAGGAAAACGTTGATTCAGTTTGACCTGACTGGTTTCTCATTGTGCATGCGATTAAAATTTGCAATCTGAGAAAGATTAAGTTCCAGTAGCGAACCCTGCAGTTGTACATCTTCATGTAGAACTTTGATCCATTCTTTGACGTTGTTTAGCAACTGTGAATGCTCTGGTTGCTAGTTCCTAAGGATTAGTGGAGGAGTCAAAATCGGGCATAAATAAATTCATGTAACACAGAGTTGGATCAGTGAAATTTGTACGACAATTATGCTAATTAAATGCGGGTCTTTTGAAATTGTAGAATTGTAGAAATATGTTAAATGTACAATATGTAACTTGTAACATTTTTTTATGTCTATTCATTGCAGGCCCTTAAAATTACAGATCAAAAAGATCTGACGGTTTTTGCAACCGAAACGCTTTGAGTTTTGAAATTTGACCTGTACTGTTAAATGGAACTGTTTGTTACGAAATCGAAAACACCCCTTTCTTTGAATATTCACTAGCAAATGTTATCATTAAACTGTACTGAATTGTCCCATTTAACGATATTAGGTATTATATAGGTAATGTTCATGAAACAGTATTGTATGTCAGTTAGTGCTGCTGACGAAAATTCTTTTATGAATTTGGTTCTCTGAGGATTAAACGTTGTTGAACACAATTTTTTTTTAATTTTTGTATTGTCCGAATAACGTGAGATTTGCAGCTGCTCCAAAAGCCGTACTATTTTTTTAGTGATTACTTTGTGTAACCCCCCCCCCCCTTACCAAGTCATGAATGTATGAATTTTGAAACTATTTTAATTTCTTGAAAGTGAATAAAATGATGTCAAAGAAGAAACAACACTGTCTATTGATTTTCCAGTCGTATTTTTTATAGATCTTATCATAATCTGTGAAATGTATTATAAAATATAAACAATCTCTTAAAAAGTGCACAGATATTTTCTTATAAAATATTGCAACTGTCACAAAAGGTGAGTTTTTAATTTTATACTAATCACTTGATTTTACTGAGAACTGCGGATCTTCTGTCCGTATTTTGGAAGAGTGCTTTTATGAGCTGCTTAACGTTGTCAGCGCTGAACTCTTGTGCGAGAGGACCGTTGCCTGATGCCCATCGTTCTTCAATCTCCTTAAGAGATGCCCCCAAAATAACTATCAATTCATTTAGCTTGTTCCATTTTCTCACGTGCTGTTGAATTTCTTGAGATTCCTAAACCGAAAAAAATGAGAAATAAGTCAAAGTTTTCTCTTGTCCTCGTGAACAAATTATTTTTAGATTAAAAAATAAACGATGAAAGTTACCGGGAAAATAGCAGGAGCTCTCTTTACGACAACATTGTAGAGAGTGATCAATTCAGTAGCCACATCTACATGGATATCTTCAACACCCGTCACTCTGCAAATGAGCTCTTCGACCATCGCGTTCATTATGCAACCTGAACAAATAATTTAAATTTTTCAATGAAACAAAAAAACTTCAGTAAGAAGCGATAGAATTGTTTGCCATCGAAACCACCTATAAAACTGACCGATAGCTCTGCAATAAACTTTTTCAGGAAGCACATTGAGCCAGACAGTTTTCAAAAGTTCAAGTTGGCGTATGCATTGTCGTAATGCTTTTTCCGTGTCTTCGTTCAACTTTGGCGATTGCCCTATTTTCGATAAACCTGTCGATATTTCAATGTAAATTCAAAATCAGGATTGTTTCAATCGAAGCAAATATTTAAATCTTATAGCTAACAAGAAAGATATACAGATAATAATAATGATAAAAGATACATTCTATTTGAAAAGATAAAACGAGAGAATAAATTATCAAGCAATAAATTTGCACCTGATTCTCTAATAATGTCATAAATAATGTCCCTTTGATAAGTCATCTGATTTAAAAAGTATTTCGTGCCGAGTAAGCGAAGTGATAAAACTTGATCGGTATAAGTTAAATTGTGCTTCTGAATTGCCTCGGGCAATTTATCCTCATACTTATAAACCAGTGTGAGCAGATGATGAGCAAGGTACATACAATTATTGTGAAATAACGCTGAAAAAGAAATAATTGCTTGTTAGTGGTTCCTTTGATGAACCAATAATAATTTTTTTTTCTAAAATGTGCATTGAAGAACGTGATTTTATTACTGTTTAACTCATAAAGAGATAAAGAGATTCGCTCACCAACTTGCTGGGGGATGGTATTTAAAAACTGTTTGTGATGCAACGGAACCAACCCAATGTACATTTCAATGATATCTCTTGTCGTATAAGAAAGTCTTACGGCACAATCGTCTGAATTTCGGCAAGTTTCATCTAAGATCTCTTCGATTAGCTCAAGTATTTCTTTTGTGCTTTTACTGAAAATAATAATGAATCAACACATTTTGCATCTCCGTTGCAAAATTGAAAATTGGTTCGAATTATTTTTTTTATCGCGGTACCTGATTTGACAAGCGGGCAATTGGAATGTAGAGCTATTCAATCTTTGGAACGTAATGTTCAGAGTGTCCTCCAACATATCTAGGGGTAACTGAAGAGGTTCCTAAGGAAATGAAAGTAATTCCAATCATTTTCAGACAGTACAACTACATGACAAAATCATTCAAAATTAATCCACAAAATGATTCCACGAGATGATGAAAAATACTTACTTTTGGAGTATATTTTATACTGTCGTGCAAGTCTTTTTTCATTATTTCTTTGGCTCTCACCAAATACTCCTGGCGTATTTTTTGTGTATAAAGATTGTCAACATTCATCACATATTCCGTCAAGAATTTTCCTTCCTCGGAAATGAAACCTAAAAATAACAACATTCCATATAATTCAATAATATATGGTCTCATCGAACTATTTAACAATATCCATAATTGTACAAACCAAAATCAATCATTTCCTTCTCAAACTCGAGAATTTCCTCTCTGATTGAAGTGAACTTTTCCAGTTCGCTACTCGACGTTGGAATTGTCCTAGCTACAACATCGTTAATCAGCAACCTTGACAGCTCCGGGTAAAGAGACTCGCAGAGCTTCATCAAAAAATGCTCGTTTTGCTTTGACTTTAAATCAAAATAATCAACCAAATATTTGAACAACAATTTTAAATTGTACAAAATACATTTATAATTGAACGTCGCTGTTTTTTCTAGGATTTCAGTGACGAAAACTATGCAGAACCTTGAGTTTACACTCTTTGACTTTTCCGTGTAAACCGAACAGTTACTGTGGATAATCGGTTTGACAAACATCTTGAACAGGTTCCTGCAAAATTCTTGGACGCATCTGTCCCGGTCGTCAATGTGGTGCATGGCTTTTACAAAATTGTCAAGGGCGTCGTTGTGCACAAGGTACATCTTGTTTGTTTTCTTTCCGTTCAGATTGTTGATCTCTTCTTGGATAACATTTTTCTGCCAAAGCGAAGTGATGATTTTGCATAGATTCGAATGCATCTCGTTGTACTCAGTTATCAAGGGCTTAATTATCTCCAAGTCCTGGATGTCTAACGTTTCGTCAAACAACATCTTGTTAATCTTGTTGAGGGTCTCGGCCGCCGCAACATATTGATTGTTTTGAATAAACTTTTTCGCTGATAATCGGTGCTTGTGCACTTCCAAAAGTTGACTAGAGATTAACAAACTTTGTTTCACCTCTTTCAAGGAGTTTGAGAGCTCTTTCAATTCTTGCGTCGATCCTTGCAGTTTTATTTTGATCTAGAAACAAATAATAATAATTCAATTATCAAGTTCTTTTGAACTGTAAAAATTGTTTTAATCATTCTTTTTATTTTAAGATTAAAAAAAAACATTTTTTTTACTTGGTGGTCGACAGTTTTTTGGTAGTGATTGATTTCCTGCAAAATTGTTTCTTCTTTCACAAGAAGGTCCTGATCTCTTTTCAACGATGGCAAAAATTCAATATAATTGTCAACTATAAATTTTCGAGTATCCTGTTTCAACCTGTCAATTTCTCTTTGTATTTCCAGAATTTTATTGTTTATCTGATTAGTGTCTATCTCATTCGAACCTGAAAATAAACATAAAAAGACACGAAATCAAAATGTCAATATTATTTTTCAGCTGGATGTAAGTTAACCAAAATAAATGACAGTTCTCTTTACCAGCCGCTGCGAGTACTTCCTTCAAGAACGACGTCATTTTTTTGACCATACAAAGACAACTTTTAAATAAATAAGTACGAATTGATTTTTTTTAATCTTCAAAATTTCAAACCATCATACACATGAACGTTTTTTTGCACGTCAAACAACGTCAACAGTTGTGAAACATAACCTCAAACCCGAAAGTCGTTTGAAATGTTTGAATTTGAAAAACAAGTCGTCCAGAGGGCAGCATTGTCGGTGTGCTTGTGTTTTGATGTGCAGTGTAGTAATGTCGGACGTGCTCGAAAAAAATATCGTAAACATCGCCTAATCATTGTTAGTCGATGCCATAATAGAGCCCGGGAGCATCTTATCATGTGCCGATAGTCAACTACGCCAAAATTCCGGTTACCAATGGATTCGTACGATTCGATAATATTTACTTTCGCGCTGCTCAACACCGGCGCGATATTGTTTTTGCTGGTTTATTTTGTATCCTTTTTGAAAAAAATATGGGTTAAAATATTGTTTATTATCGAAATTTCAATTCAAACTTTCTGTTTTTTATGTCTCTCTTTATTAGTTTTAGAATAAATCTAATTAAGAGAAGTGAGGTTCGGTGGGTGACTCCAATAAATGCCGCGAAATTCAAATCAATCAAATTATTTTTTTTTTTATCAAATTTTGTACAATTTTTTTTATTCATTAAAGTAAAATACAACTTTCAAATAATTTTGTTTGAATTGAAATTTTCTTGTACTTGTTCTATTCAATCCTTACAGAAATTTCATTAGATCATAACATTATCTGATTTGGAATGTGATTATTTAAATGCCCAACAATGCTGCTCGAGACTGAACAAGGTAAAATTTTGCATACCAAACAGTTGGATCAAAAATGTTGGTTTTTTGATTGATCTAAAATTTGCTTCTTTGAAACTTTGATTTATAAATTTCAAATGACTTTTAGAACAAATTTGCTTAAAATGATTTCATTCGATGTTTTCTAATTAGCAAATTCTAATTTAGTAACAACCAAGATAATGACTGACAATTCCAAGTTTGTTCTACTTCAAATTCTAATTATACCAAAAGATACATTATTTGGCAATGTCGCCAGATCCGCGCAAGTTTTGTACAAATGATCAAGCGAAATGCTTGGCATAGAAGAAGCGTTACCAATTTTTGCACCTAAATAAGGAATTGTTTGCATTAAAACAACGAATTAATTCAAAGTTCAATTAATAAAATCAATCATTTTATATTATTAATAGAAAATGAAGTGAACAAATTATGTAGTACATCGAAGTGTACATCAATGAAAAAACAAGACATGCATATTTTTATAGAAAGTTCAAATGCAAAAAGATGCGATTTTTTGAAATAGAAATTTTTGGAATATTAATTTTTCTAATCTCTGATTTTTCATTTACAGTGGGTGATTCCAAAAATGGTATCGCATACACTCGTCGTAGTTCTATTATTACTAAACGGTCAGTGGTTATTGACCATAGTAAATCTACCATTAACAATATGGTTGTTTTATGAATACTTTAACGTGCCTATTGGTAACATGGGCGTTTACGACCCCACGGAAATACACAACCGAGGCCAACTGAGGAAACACACTCGAGACTGCATGATTTATCTGGGCTACTATTTGATATTTTTCTTTGTTTATTTGTACTGGTGAGTACTCCATTAATCTTACAGAATCAATTGAAATGGTGATTGAAAAAAAGAATAATAATGCAAATCGTTTTTAAATTTCAGCCTAATCGTCTGTTTGTTGAAAGGCGACCCACTTAATCGTGAAGAGGACGACGTCGTTATGTTTTAATATGATATACAATTTAATTCATCATAACGTTTTTTACACAGTTTTATATTATGGTGAAATTAAAAAACAAACAAACAAACAATGAAAAATGCACGAAATTTTACTTCAGACCACCAATTGAATCATACTTTTACTCATACCGTGAACAATTCGAACGGGGCAAGTTTTTGAACTGAAGAAAAATTTCATGGAAATTTCAATCAAGGTATACACAAGTAAGGATAATTTATTTAAAGACAAAGCATTGCAAATGTTTAGCATCCGGCATAACTTCTATCGTAAACTCGGTACAATTGATTTCAGCGTTTGCCCCCGAGTTACGCTTATTAAATGATCTCGAATTTGTTTGATAACCCGGTGCACAGTTGACTGTAGGAGTTTTGCCGGGTGCATAAAACATTTCTAGTCCAGGTAACTGTTTGTATGATCTCGCAATAAGTAACCGGGTGTGAGTGTGAAACAAAGTTTTCCTATACCATTTTTCGAGAGTACGTCTTATGTATTTTTTATTTTTTATTTTGTTGTCATTTTTCCTCGTATCGTTTTAGGGCTTACATGTCAACGAAAATCGATTTCAACTTACATAAAGATAAGGCGAATAAAAAACATACAGACAGAAAAAATTGTTTTTTCATCTTTTCCTTGTTTCGGAAAGATAATTACACTGCGAATCTTTATTCATATAAAATTCAATTTTAGCAGGTTGAAACTAGAACCATGTCAATAAATCTTGTACAAGAATGTGTTAACATTGAATAATCATAACAAAATTATTTTGATGGGATATAAAAAAGAAATGGGTGATAAAAGAGATAAAAAATTTCGTTGCAATTCAAAGCCCGCAGTGTGGGCAACGTCTTGCAACAGCAGCGCCGCGCCTCGGCGGTCCCGTGTCCTGTTGCGGAGAGCGAGCGGACTCGGACGAGAATAGCATAGCAGACAGGCTGCGGCCGATGCCGATGAGTTAGTGTGTGTCAGGCCAGTGAGCAGGTGTAGATCGCGGTGCGGTGGCAGCGGTGCTCTGTTCTCAGCTCTCGCTGTTGTCGTGTGTCCATTGCGTGCTTCGAGATGAGCTGAGCGGCGTCCAGGAGCGGCCTCCTCGCGACAGGTACGCGCTGCCTCCCGTCGACCCTGCAACCTCGACCTCTCGCCTCTCAGTATCTCCTGTCATCTCACCTTCACACACTAACTAATCACTCAATTATTCTTATCGCTCGGAGATTATATTCGCGAGACAAATTTTTACTCCACCTTTTATCTCGTCGTTTCCTTGATCCCCCCGTGGGGGAGGGAGGGGGACAGTAACAAGTGCACGCGAAAAGGATGACAAATATTGCAAAAACGGCGCCGGGTTCGCCGTACCGTCGGCACGAAAACATTGATTATTATCACACTGTCATTATCGCCTTGAGAGAGCTTTTTCCGGGAGCTCATATTTTGCACGAGAGACCGCTGTAAATATTACAGTTGTTTTGATTCAAAAGATCTACCACCAGAACTATTGTACACATCAGTTTTTTGTCTTGTTATTTTTTTTTGCTTCAGAATGTATGTTATTCTTTTGTATTTTTTCTGTTTCTTGTCGTTGTTACATGGGAAATCAAGATTTCGATCGTTCAGTTTTGTAAACAAATGATTTACATTTTTTGCAATTGTTGCTGAACAATGTTGAACTTTTTCATGTCCCAATTGTACGCCGTGGGAAGCGCAGGGTTGTCTGGTGTTGGAGTTTTTGCGTGCGTTTTAGGAATTCAACGGTTTTCGGCACGGTTGCGTAATTGTAAACAATGCGAAGGCAAAAAGTTAGTCATGCTGTAATTCTTATCTACGTCATCGTACACAACCTGCATTAATAAAATGTACAAGTTTGATTTCATTGCATGTAAACAAACCAATTTTTTTTCGTCGGGTCAACATTTCGTTTCTTCTTCTCTTGGTTTATTTTATTATTATTATTATTATCATTGCAAAATTAAAATTCAAAATTCAAAGCTTATTTTAAATTTAAACAAATTATTATAATTAAACCGGCGAATGCTTTTGTTTGATGTTGTGGACGGTGTAAGCCAATACTCGAGCCCCTTTGAACTTTAGATAAAACGTAGAATGAATAAAAAGGTGGACGAAAGACGTACGCTTCGATTTAATCACTAACATTTTTGGTTGCGAAGTGAAAGCGTCATAACGTCATGAAACTATGCAAAGTGCGATTCGTCTCCGTCGAATGGTACATACGAAAGTTTACGAGAAAGACGAACAAATTTACCCAAACCTGTGACCACTCAAAGTGCAACAAAAGTTGAGAACAAATACCAAGCTCTTGAAGGCATTTTCTTTTTGGTGATGTAATGAAAGGCTTAGTCTATTTTGCAATCTTTCAAACAAACTAATTATCAATGAGATAAATCCACTCGTTCAATCATTTTCTCTCACACTCATTTAATAACAATTAGATAGTAATTAGGACACTGCGTTATACAAATTAAGATAAAATGCATTCGATTTTTAAACGTTTTTA
>JAPYZS010002165.1:0-18269 GCA_030522925.1 Trissolcus japonicus
AAAAAAAAAAAAAAAAAAAAAAAAAAAAAAAAAAAAAAAAAAAAAAAAAAAAAAAAAAAAAAAAAAAAAAAAAAAAAAAAAAAAAAAAAAAAAAAGGATGAAATAATGGGATGCTATAATAAAGATCTGGTAGGCTGCCAGAATTTTATCATAGAATGAAATGCGATGTATCCGACTTGCAAGACCAGGGGATCTAATCAAGAAAATAATTGGAGGGATTTCTTTCTTATTCTATTTCCAAAATCATTTTGAGATTTACTCTGCGAAATGAAAGAAAGGGATAAGGCGGACAATTCATCTGTGAAATTTAATAGCTGATGAAATTGCTAACGTGTAAAAATAGGCCATTTATATTAATTGTTGCGTACCGGATAAAACTTGACGGATTGAAGGACATGAAAAGAGACTGAAGTTTGAAAGTGAAATTTCAAAGTGATTATTTATCTGTCGTATAATCGCATCCTTGAGTGTCGTCTTGTCTGAGGGATGGTATGAATATGCAGGCACTCACTCACACACACTTACACACCCACAAAACACACGAAATTTCGCATACAAAATCTATAGTTGAAATTTCATGAGCAGTTTCACGAGTTGCCTGTCAATGGAAAACTGTCGAGATTGTTAATCGCATTTCACGGATACAATGAGATAACTGCGCTAATCTTCGAGTCGAGTTGCACACGTTTTCGAGGTCAACTTGTGTTCAGCGGATGATATTGATTGTTTTGTAAGCATCTTCGATAATTTTACACAGACAAGAGTTTCTAAAAAAGGGGGTTCGTGCTGAGATGACGATCGCTGATAGTCGATAGTCCAATGTGAAATCGTTGAATTATCAGCTTCAGGAAATTGTGCGAGAAATTAAACAATGTTGGTGCCTTTTGCAATAACTGTGCACTTTCAATGACGATGCAAATAGAACTAAGAATAAATGCAGTTGAATGCATGGTAATCTCATTTTTGCTCCAATTACATGTAAATGCTGTTCGGATTGAATGAAAAGTCTCCCCTTGTTTATTAACAGCCCAAGCAATAATATGCTGCACTTATTTCAATTTAACAATTCTCATGTGGAACGCTTTTTCAAACAATAATTTATAATTAGTAAAAAAGTTTTTTTTCAACGTTTGTTTTCTAATGATGATCTTTTTTGATAGGGTATTATGGCTGATTCATATCAAGGATTCTACAGTAATTAAGGGTTTTGTGGTGTACGGCCTAAGGCGTCTCCCCACGGGAACATTAGCTACTGTCATTTACGTGTATTAATGTCAGAGGGATATCCGTCTGATATGCTCTTTAAAGACATAATTCTCAACTCCCCTGTTCAAAATACTATGACAAAATGTCATGAACATTTGTAGCGGCAATTTAAATGTAACATAACTTGGATCTGAAAAAGAAAAAAACTTGTTGCATTGAAATTTGTGAGAGAAAGCGCTCCTCGGTGTGATTACAAAAAGTATTTCTCACAATGAGCATGACATACATTATCATTTTTATAAGTTTTTAGGATAAAAATGCTTTTATCTTCGCGCTTAAGAAGAATAATTGACTACTTTTATGCTTTCATAATTTCAAATAATTTGGAACAGAGATATGCTAACGCTTTTCACTAAATGTAAAGCCAAATTTTCATTTCTACACAGAATGAAATATATTTTTGTTGGTTTACGCGTTGTGAAATCAGTGAGATATTATTTGCTGTAAGAAATCTGTCAAATACGATCATTTTAAAGTTTAAAACGTTGCTGCAAGGTAATGTATATAACACTTGTTGCACGTTTACCCTCAAAAGTAAATTTACGATTTTTGCTATCCGAAAATATCATAAATGAATTTGAACATATTTTATTTTACATTTTTTTACATTATGAAAGATTGGAAAAATTATGAAAAAACGAGTTGCTCATTTTCATGCAAATCATTCAAAATTATGAATTCTGATGTGAAGCGTAAATTTAATGATTCATGAGACTGAGTTAATAATTTATGCAAAACAAGCAACTAACACTTTGTAGAAAAAAAAATAAACATAAAATTACGTAAATAATTTTGTTTGTCAGACATTGTTTAATAAAACTGAAATTTTTTTCTCGACTTTTTATTAAGGTAGAAAATCCATGACTTCCATAGTCATGGATTAAACAAATGTTGAAATCGATAATGTTCAAAAAAATTATTTTATTTATAAAAAAATAATATGAATAATTTTTATAGCAAATGGAATAATCGGACATGTTATAAAAACAAGTTAATAATTTTTAATCAAACATTATTATTTAATAAGTTTTGCGCATGACTTCGTTGGTGTCCACAATAGTACGCATAACTTCATAAACGACTGTCTTTGAAATTAATTTTTTCAAAATTTTGTACCGTTGCCTGTTTTTTTTCGATTTAAATATTCTTTACATTCTGAAAAACAACATACTAGTTTTGAAATAAAACGATAAATAGTTAACACATATTTTAAAATAGGTTTTTGGTGCTTCTAAGCGTTTGCTCTATATACGCAATACATTTTACAACCAACTTTGAACTTAAATATTCGTTTTATTTCACCGGCTACCCATTGTTTTTTTACAAATTCTTATTCTGCGAATCCTGAAGAATAATTCTATATATTTTGTTTTCATATTTTTTGAACTATACCTGACCAAAGATTTTCTACCTTAACCAAATTTGAAGTATAATCATGTCAATTCAGATGAAATTAGTTTAACGTTTGGAAATAGCAAATGACTAATGATCAGTATTTCAACTGAATTAAAACTCTTGAACTGCAATCGCATTGTTGTTAAATAACCCGACTAATCTCAGAGGCATTGTATTTCACATTGGAATAAGTTTACTTACCCACTTGCTAGAGCAATCGGTGACACGCCAACTTCACTAATCTGAAACATACAGATCAATTGTAAGTTATGACATTGTGTGTTAATCAATTCAAATTACAAACTATATCAACTGAAAAATTGCCATTTGGCAAAGGGTAAAAAGCTATTTCAAATAATGATGATGTAATGATGAACGATCAAGAAAATGTTTGATGATAGTTTTTCTTGTTAAGTTTTTTTTATACACGCCTAGGCATCGTGTCAACGAAATCTTTATTTCAAAATTTTGTTTATCGTTATAAACAAAATTCATTAAATCTTAATTTGAAACGCAAATGAAATGATCAATAGGTTTTATTGTAAAAAAAAAAAAAAAAAAAAAAAATCAGAAGAATGTTGTAAACCTGGAAAATTTGTATCCATTATAAAATGATTATAAAATTATTTATTCACTGCTTATTGGTTAACTAAGCTTACGTTGATGCCTGTTGATGCCACTCGTACAGCGAATGATTTATTTATAAAGCTGAGATTGTATTTGTGTGAAGCTATCAGTTATGCTACTAAATTAAATAGGTAATTGATTCGCTATGGCTTGCGTGAAAACTATACTGAAAAAACCACTTGAAGTATTTTTACGTAATTTAATTCATCTATGACGTCTAATTGATGTTACTTCGAATAAAATAAATTATAAAAGGATTTTATATTTGGTTTGAACCGAGAGATACATTTATTGCTGAAATAAGCAAAATTGTCCAATACTTGATTTTAATATTTTACAATAAATATATTGTTGCTACATTTTGTAGTAGCAAAATTTTCAACTGAACAGATTTTCATCGAATTTGAAAGAATACCAAAAAGTATTTTTTATTAAATTAATGCATTCCGTAAAATCTCACTAATTTAAGACATGTATAGATATATAAATCCGGTGAACTGATTTTGTTATAAAAGCTCATAACGTCAACGACGTTTTGGATTAAGCGAAAACGATCTGGGATATAATTATTACTCAAGTAGTTGCCGCAAGAATGCTACGTTTGAAACTTGACATAGTTAATATGAGTCGCTCGGTTTGAAATAAAATTATATGAATTATATTTATAAGCAAGAACACAATTATTGTTCGTGATTTCACGAATGCGAAAATGCGATGCATTTTCAATGAAAAAACAGTTTTTCATTGATTTTCACTCTATTTCCATCCGATAGAGATTCAGAAAATTATTTCATTCACCATTTTTAAATGACCCTTATAGGTGCAGTAAATCATATATTGGTCTTTAATTAGTGAATTGTAATTAATGAGCAGTGAATATTCGCTTTGGGGAGCAGTGGAACTAGATTGGCCCAACGATTATGTATATTACCATCCCGACGGTTCTCGTTAAGTAAAATTTACCCTTTTACGGGTCAATACTCTAGTCAAACATCGTATATCGGTCATGTTAAAAGATTACTAAGCAATACTCGAAAATAAGGTCCAAACTGCTGGTCTCCGATTGCCGTTTCAAATAGCGCGATCGTATGAACATGCTATCAATTATCGCAATCTATGCAGCAATGACATAGAACAAACATAGTATCCTGTATCTCAAATGTTGATTCTGATTCCTGTTTGCTGGACCTTTAAGTAACAGGATTGTCACAGTGGTATCACAGACGATGCAATTTGTCTCATACAAAACAGATTGTTCGGAGCATAATAAATAGAACGTGAGTCAAATGACGTATAAGCACGTATAAGTTTGTTTACAACATTGCTCGGGATTAAACTTTTAGGATCTAAAACCTACATGCCAAATACCAGCTCGATTCTTAATGCGCGTCAATAGGAATTAATTTTTTTATTTTTTCATTTTTAACCTGGCACCACCGTCAGCAGAGCAACTTGAAAAATTTAATCTCTTTTGACAACGTCAAAGCAGTAGAACCAAAGTTTCATTTTAAACCTGGCACCTCCGCCAGCAGATCAACTTTAAAAATTAATTTCTATTCATGCGCATAAAGAATCATGCTGGGATTCTGCATGTCGGTTTGGGATACTGAAAACATTATTCTCACCAACTTTTATCCACGCCAAGACATTGGTACAAAAGTTTGATTTTTAACTGTGCTGTTCTGCAGGCATAGCATCTTTGAATATTAATTCGACGGTCCTTGCGGATAGTAGGCCATGTCACAGAAGGGCTGAAAAAAGGACATCTATTTGAAAACTATATGACATCTCAGAAATTTCGAAAACTTTGACATCTCATATATATCGAAAAAAAAAAATATCTAAGATATTTAAAGCTTTATCAAAAACTAAGAAACCTCACTTTACCATTATTTCTAATTCTAATGTCTAATTCTTCCTGTGACAAAACCAATTGTCACGGTTTGAAACTCTGCTAATAGCAGGTTAACTCCGTCTTTGATTGCTCGTTTCTGGCGGAAGAGGTCCTACCATTGATGATTTAGCAACAAAGTAAAATCATTCCAAGATATTATTTTCAGATACTCATATACTTTTATAATGTTTCGATTTCTTGTAGATTTTACTTTAAGGGGAGAAATACGTGTAAAATAAACATCGATCTTTTTTTTTCAAATCGATAGGTTAACTATCCAAGAATGAAATCTCAAAATATCGCTTGAATATTCAAAATAATAATAAAGTTATAGCTGATTAAACTAAGAGTGAGCACTGGAAAATCAGCACGTCGCTGATAACAAGATTCTTCAAATTTGCGGGCGTGTATTTTCGAAAACAATGTTACAATTTTGTCTAAAATGTTTTTTTTTGGTTTTTTTTAGGTACTTTCAACTACATTTCATTGTAAATTAACAAAAAAATTTTAGTTTTCGGATTTTCTTTCAAAATTGAGGGATCTATAATGCCCACAATTTTACCTCTCGCAATAAAAGTACTAAAATTAGGTGCTCATTACACTGAAGTAGTGTGCACATTTTTTAGTGAACAAATTTTTTTTCATTATTAGGAGATGCATTTAACATCCTCCAATTACGGGCATCAATATACTATGCTTTAAACTCAATAAAAAAATTCTTAAAAATTTAAAATCATCATTTTATCGGGCCGTTACACGTAGTTCTCCTCTTAACTACTGACTTCAGTTAAACCAAAAATTTTTCATTAATGATAAACATTATTTTCGCTAATTCTGGCATACCATTGACTGAAAATATAATTGAGTCATGGGATGCAATTAAGACTAAGTCCATTTGATTTTCAGTTCACTAAAGTTGTTATTGCATCAAGCGACTCAATTGTTTTTAAAAATAACGACAAGAAAATTTAATATCAATTGGAACAAATTTTATTAAGGTAACTCAAACATAATTTTTATTTGTATTGCTATTCTTTGTTTATCATTGTACCTGACATTTTTTGATTGAGATCTGTTTTTTTATTTGGATTAGTTTTCGGCGCAACTTTGAAAGAGATGTCTTTCTTTCGATATTCAGAGATGTCATAATTTTCGACATTTCTGAGATGTCATTGTTTTCAAAATCTTTTCTTCAGCCCTTCTGTGAGATGTCCTACTATTCGCTAGGATAGTCGAATTACTCCTCCGTTAATCAAATTTGTTAATATTAATAAAAATATAGCTATAATTCATCAAATAATCAATAGAATTACATACAAATCAATAGAATCTTTTTAATACTTTTTATTTTACTTTTTCAAAATCATTCCTTTTCATTTAACCTATTCTTCATTTTTGACAGACTGTCAAACATTCTTAAACTCTTCACTTCAAAAGTGAAGATTTTGTTTAACTTTAACGCAAAAATCGAGGATTGAGTTTAAATGAAATCTATTATAGATATTGTAACTTTGTTCAGAATTCTGTAAAGTATATCTCATTTCAGTCCCGATACATACTTATGTTACACTCTGTCGAAGTGTCAACGTATATATATCGTTGGCTAGCGACGTCTCCCAAATCAACGTCGTTTCAACGTTGGGACAACTGTATAGCTTTGGAAATTTTTGCATGGGTATGTTCTCTAGTCAAACTAAATTTTTCCTTGAATAAAATTGTTGCACAAAGTTTTGAAGGAGAGTCAAAATAGAAACCAATATGAAATTAGTTTTCCATTACGTCAAAGGTGGATGTTTGGCAAATTCTTCATTTATTCAAGCGGGTTTCTAGAGTATCATAAATAAATTAAAATCATACACCGAAAAGTATATAGTCAAGACACTTTTTTACTTGTGGTGAATCAAATTTCTTATGAAATTTATAATCGGTGAAAGTTTCCAAGATTGGCAAACGGCAAAATTCTCGGATGTACAAGAAGATCTATCGAAGGTACACGGAGTTTTGGATGAAAATCACATTTTTTTCTCGATAATAATTGTCCGTGAGATTGAATGTAAATATAAAGTTACGAGAGAAAATTGGAATTGGCTCTGTAAGTTTTATCGTCAACACGTTTTGAAAGGTGGCTCTCTCAAATATATTTAGTTCAAATTGCAATCCAATTTTGTGCTGAAATTATTCAAATTGAATTGAAGTATGCATACAGCAACGTGGGAAATTTGTATAACTTTGTTATTTTACCCGGGACTTTCAGCATGAATGAATAATCTCATTCGTGCTTAGTTTTGTGCACTGTGAGTTCATTCACTTTGTGCTGATGTTCGCCTCATAAGTGAAACCATTGAATCATTTGAAATTGGAAGACAGATGCGATTTCAAATCAATATTATACAAAAGTGGTCCTTCGAGAAGATTGTACCTGATTGTAAAATAATGAAAATACTACTTCATACCAAATTAGCGTGTACAAGTCCATTATTTTAAATAGGTTATTTATGCTATTGTGTTATGTTAATGCTTTTGACTAAATCAATATTAAATTAATAACGGTGGACCGATTTTCTAATTAGTAAACAATGACATGCATGAGAGATTGTTGTGTGTATATTAGGGTAATTCCACAGACAGGCGTCACACTTAATAACTCAACGATCAAAAAAATTGGTATAAAAATGGTTTTTGAGTTGTATTTTGGGACAGAAATTCCCCTGAATTTTTTCTGATTTTTTTGTCGAACCTTTTCTGAATTATAACGTTACCAATTTTTTAAAAAAAATAGAAATAAGATTTTTCGAATAAATATTACTCAAACAGGGCCAAAACAATCAAAAAATCATCTCAGCCAAAAATTTTTTCCGTTTCTCTGGATTTTCAGGAAAAAAATTAATTACATTTTAATATACCATAGTATAACATTTTTTATTCTGAAAAAAAAGGTTAAAAAACGTGATTCTGAAAAAACGCCATGTTTGGTTTTGCTGCAATTTTTATAGGATATTGGGATTGCTTTCTAGAATTGGGAGAATTTCTAGAAACCTTTGTTTCAGAATAAAAAATGTTATACTACACTGAGAAAAAACTTATAATAAAAATTACCATAACTTCTGGCAATCCAGATATATCGTGCAAGATCTAAAAAATCTGACTACAAACTTGTAATAATAATCTGACTACAAACTTGTAATAATTTTTACTATATGTATAATTTTTATTACAAGTTTTTTCTCAGTGTATGGTATATTAAAATGTAATTAATTTTTTTCCTGAAAATCCAGAGAAACGGAAAAAATTTTTGGCTGAGATGATTTTTTGATTGGCTGGGCCCTGTTTGAGTAATATTTATTCGAAAAATCTTATTTCTATTTTTTTTAAATTGGTAACGTTATAATTTAGAAAAGGTTCGCTAAAAAAATCAGAAAAAATTCAGGGGAATTCCTGTCCCAAAATACAACTCGAAAATCATTTTTATAGCAATTTTTTTGATCGTCGAGTTATTAAGTGTGACGCCTGTCTGTGGAATTATCCATTAATACATGAATGTATGATGACAATGTTACAATACCACAATGGTTGATATTTCATATAATATGTTTTCTGTACGTAATTTCATTTTTTGTAATCACTCAAATAAAACAAAAGAATGAAAGATTTGTTGATTTTTCATTATTTTTTCATGCACTATGGTATCATTTTTGTCTGCAAACTTTTGTTCATCCTGTTTAGAATTTTTTTTCATGATTTTTTTGTCTCTGTGATGAAATGTGGAAACGAAATAACAAAACAATTGTAAAGTCGTTATTGTTATAAATGTTTAATTACGTTTGATAGGACCTTTTTGACTTTACGTGTGTACTGGACGCTTTTAGGAGCGAAACATTTATCTTCCGTCGAATCAATATTGTTTTACTTAGGGAGAGGACCGAGAAAACTGAAGTTTAAATCAATGCAGCTTGACTTCAGATAAGCTAAGAGATTGAAACGTCTCATTACCTAATTATTCTTGTCTGGAGGATGTGCATTCTTATCTTGTTCAACTGATTTATATTGGCCGGATGAGTATCCTTCGATAAATGCCAATAATATGGTTATTTCAAGGAACAGTTAAATTTAAATTCTATCTATATTATTTTTATCATCGTCATTTCAGCGAAGGAAATCTTGAAATCAAAAATAAATAAAGAAAAAAATAAGCAAGTAGAAAACTGAAAAGTAAAATTAAAACAATAGATTAATTTAAATATAATATTTGTCATTGTTTAGAATACCATTTTGCAAAACATGGATAACTTTTTATTTTATCGCACGTATACTTCTGATTAATTTTGCACATTCAAGTGTAGAGATCGGACTAAAGTTCCTGGGATGCGCTCGTATAAAATTGCACTGATTGAACGGGTACAATTAGATTACATTACATGCGAAATAGGATATTGATTGGTATATGCTATTCAACAAAATTAAATTTATTCATAACACCGTTTGCATATATTTGACGCCGTAGGAATAAAATTTTATTTGACTTTTTCAAATAGATATGTGATTACGTGTGGGGATTATATTCACAAGACGACATCTTTAAAGTCGTTTTGTAACTATTATATTTCTGATCTATGGAAAAATCTTGTAACCAATATTTTCATCGGATCCTGTTTTTTAATATAAATCATTAATTGAATGAACAACGTTTTTCATATATTGCATTTTTCGATCACATATTTTCACAATCTAAATTGAAGCCATGAGAGATACGAGACTCAGATAAATTCAGTCGTACTGCAAATTTATTTTCCCTAGTATTAGAATTATGTGTGCGACGCGGCACTGGCCGATTCAGTCGCCGGTCCAGGTCGATCGATCGATGAATTTAATTATCCAGGCCTCGCGGCAAGACTAGTGAGATTAAACGCGATTCCACGAGGAACGAGTTTTAAATTGCAAACCTGCTTATTATTTGATCTAGCGGTTGCCGCTGCCACTGCCGTGTTTGATTTTGCGCACGTTCCAGTGTTAATCGTCATAAGTCAATTCCGCACTATTAAATTGTATATAGCAAGGTTAATGTTTTTTTTTCGTTCACGAATTTCAGTGCGCAATGATAATGCGCGAAAAATAACAATTTAGCAATAATTTTAGTATATCTGATAACTTTTTTGTGGATTTTTATTCCACACATTGAAAGTAAGTAAATTTTTCAATAACCTTATTTTCATTATTTTTCCATTAACGTTAGTCAACAAAAATAATTTTTCAAAGTAGTCGGTAAACATTTAAATTTTTTGAATGGTTCACTGTTTTATTTTAATTAATGATCGTCTGAATTTTCATTAGAACATTAATTTAAATTCTTCAATTCTTGGAATATCTCCATTTTCTAATGCCTAATCATTTTAATGTGTTGCAAACATAGAATAAGTGGCACTTTCCGCTATAGTAGCCAGTATCCTGAAAAGGGCCACTTTCCATGCCGAAAACAGACACGAGAAGTGGTACTTTTCTAGGTCGTAACAGGAAAAATGTATTAGTGATTTGCATAACAGAAATATCATCACATTCATTTATTCTATATCTCTGAATCTGATATTTCCTGTCCTATCTCATTCAGACTAACATATCTTTGCGGTCTTGTTAATTTAGCCGACGGAAATGTAATTACTAAAACGCTCTCGATGAGAACAGTATGCACACGTAGATTGGAACGAAAACTGCGCAGTTTTTAATTCAGCAATCAAGGGAAACAATAAAAGACCATTACACACAAAAAATTTCCATTTCTATTTAGCGGCATTAAAAACATGTTATAGTATTACCTAACGCGCTTTTAATTCGTATAATCCCTACACCGAGAATTACAGCGTCGCACTAAAAAGGAACATGTTTAAAACATCAGTTGAATTAAAATTGTTTAAAAATCTATCTTTTTTTTGCCTCTTACAATGGCGATGTTATCTTTTCGTTCTTTACAATTCTTTTACTGTTTTTTTTACAGAAGTCACCTAATTATTACAATCATTGATTTCAATTTTTATAAAATAACGATTTTTAATTTGCCTGTCACAGTTACCTTAACTACTTTTATAATTAAATAATTAATAAACGAAATATTTCGTTAAATTACTGAATTATAACTAATTCAGTCCTATTTTTAAGTACCGAACGATTTCAAATTGCTTGTTACTCTGATGAAATGAACGTAAACCTGATAAGATGACTCGAGTTTCGCTAATGAAAATTCCACTTTTCGCAGTGTTTCATCTTGGTCGTTAGAACGGAAATAATTCGGCGTAAATGCCATCATATGATACTAATGCCAGTTCAACAATTTTCCATTTACTCGATGCAAATGAGGCACAATTGTTGGGTAAATCGCACCTGATCTGAGCCGTCTTACAGGATTAAAAAATTCCAACAAATGTTGTTCAGCTCAGAACATATTATTGTAACATCTAAAAAATTGTCGTGGGTCTGGAAAACTTCGTTGCTGACGTCTGTTCAGGATGCGACGCTGTGTATTAACCAAGTTATCTCATTGATATTATTTATGCGCCGTTGTTGCGGGGGTGGATGCGATAATTAATTTGCAAAATAAAATTACGTGCCCAGATGTTGGCTAGCCGTCGGCATAGCAAATGGTACATGTGAAAGTGAATAATACTTCAATTAAAGCGGCTTGATATTCAGGTCAGCTCATTTTGAACTCTTCTCTTATTGCAACGTAACGAGCAACCTATCCCTAAATTGTTCCAATGAGGTCGATAAGCTGGTTGAAAGATGAGGCTTTAGCCGAAGATATAGATCTCGGTGGTACACAAAGTCCGAAATGTTGAATATAATTTTATTTTTATGTTTCCGGCCGAAAGAGTTATTTTTGTCACTGCTTGTCCGCAGTGGAGAAGTAATTAAAAAGAATTGTAAAAACATAATACCCTTCGTGTTTCATGAATGACTTCGCATTCTCAATTCTTATTGTTGTTTATCAGACAGTCGTAGAATTATCTTGTAATGACATTAAATAATAGATCAAAGCCAGTAGCAGAGAGCAAAGAAAGCGACACAATTGTGCAGGTTTCCGTAGAAATGGAATGGAAAAGTTGATTTGATTAGATTCATTCAGGTTCCATTCAGAAAAAACAAAGAAAAAATCGACATCAAATAAAGTGAGGGACGATGATCTCATGATGAAATTGACAGTAATAAATTTTCAAGTACGGTAAGAGTGCACTAGTCAATGAACAGACATCAGAAAATGACCACTTTTTGAACTTTATCAAAGACAAAGTTAAAAAGTAAAAATAAAAATAAATTTTGTATTTGGTATATAATACATCCATCCATCCATAATGAAAAAGTTGATGAAAGGCGGAAGTTGACCGCGGGTTGAACCTTTTTATCCGACTTTTATTTTCTGACATTTGATATTTTTTGACAGCTGAGAATGTACAGTTCAAAACTGGAAAATTACGAATGACTATGTGGCGCGTACGAAGCGCGCGCCTTTCTCCTAGTGTAATAAAATGTCGCATGAATGAGCAACGTCTCCCAAAGCATTTCTAATTCTTTTTCTATCTTTTGAGAGTTCATGTGACCTGAAATTTCGTACGCATATTAGGAACGATTAGTTCTAATCACAAAATAATTTGCAGCACTGCAAAAAATTGATTCGCAGCATTAAACTTGTAAAACACAGGGCAACGTCTGCCAAAGATGCATTTGAAAATAAATAAATAAAAATAAATAAAATAAAATAAATAAATAAATAAAATTCACTCAAAATTAGTGAAAAAAGTTGATTTTATGTCATCGTAAACGACGCTCATTAACGTCGGTTAAATACCTCGAGTCGACCATGGTCATATAGTAGAAGTATATCCACGTAGATATTTCGTTGGCTACAGAGGTTTGCCAAACCAACGTTGTTCCAAAGTTGGATCGACTTTGTAATATAAAAAAAATATTTCCTACTTAAGGGGAAGGCTCAAACCTTCTGATAGCTTCAAAACGAGATCAGTTTGTGAGCCAACATTTGATAATTTTTTACAACAAAAAACATATTAGCAGATTCTTCTCATAAAAAAAATATAACAATAATATTACACAAACAAATTCTTACTGGTTTGAGTAATTTGAGCTATATATAGCTACTCGGAAACTAATTAGAACTAATTAAAATTTCAATGCATAATTGTGACAATTTAGTTTAATTAAGTTTAAAAAACACGACAGCTTCGGTAATTGATATTGTGAACATGAAGTAAAACAGAGGTAAATGTTTAAAGTGAAACAGTTGACTTGAATTTCGTTTAAACGATTCAAATGCAGTTTCTAGGAAAGAAGAAAAGAACTTGCAGGATCGTTCATTGAAGTGCAATAATGGAACATCAAAAATTAATGGCAACCAAACTTGTCTTTCAACTTTAAAAATCAGTGTAGTTATAAACTAAGTTATGAGGTTGCAATGTCAAGTCTTCGAAATTAATGTTCAGAGAACTTTGTAGTTTGATTTCAAACGTAATGTGGTTATTCAGTTGAAAGAGTATTTGCATTGTTAACGATTTTAGCATTTAACAAAACTGATTATAAAGCTGCAGTTTTTACTTTGCCAAAAAATTGTTTTTTCACTTCAATGAGAAAATTTAATACAAATGATTGCATGGATAATTTATATTTTACTTGTGTCGTAAACAGATATTTAATAGAATGGTTTTCGAAGAATTATTATGATATGGAAATTAATTTTGTTGTTTTTATTGATTTATATGGAAATCAGTAATTGATCAAGTATCCACTGAATGGTGCAAAATGAAAACAAAACATATATTAATTTATTATTAGCGAGAACAATTTCCAATTTAATTACACAATATAAATGGAATTCATATAACATGACTATCCTTTAGCGAAAAACTTGGAATGTTAGTGACACAGTTTGAATTTCTTGAGTCTTCTTATCCACCAAAATATGAGAAAAATTATTCAACGTTTTTCGTGATCTTAAATTTCTTCAGAACAAAAGCAAATATGTTATTGATTTAAAAGATTTTAAAAATGAGAACTTTCTAATAAAAGCGCGCCTCTGGCTAATTAATTTCAATTAATTACTTTTAAGTTGCAATAGTATATTTAAAGAAGTATTACATGGGTATACATATAATGTATGGAAGTAAGAATTCTCATATGAACTTTTGTGCTAAAGAAAATTTATGAATTTAGATTTTCGTTTCAAAGGTGTTTATCTTTTTATACGTCTTTTTTCAAGAAAATACTTTCATATTGGGATTTCTGTTATATGTCAATTCGAGTCAACTTCATATTTTAAACCTATGTTCTTTTTCCTATGTACTTCTTTTGTTTTACGCAAGTCATTCTCGGTCCGCTCATCTTTTGTCAATCGCTAACGAAACGTCGGACTATAATTATTAGTTGCGTTCCAATAAAAATACTTTGTGTTGCCACTACGAATCGTTCTACTTTTATTCTCGTCGCATCTCGCTGCTCCAACAGGTTATGGGCCCAGATAACTCACGCGAGTGACGCGAATTAATTCTGAGAGTGCAACGCGAATCACGAAAGGCGACACGGTTACACATTCCGCGGCCAACCGTTTCGAGAAGTAAAAGGTGAAGATAGACATATCTCACACACTGTTACCGAAACGACGAAAGCAATCGCGCGCGGAATTGCTCCGAAATGGCCGGCTCAATCTTAAACGCGACGCGCATTGAACTCCTGAACAAAACGAACTACGATACGTGGTGCATCCACCTTGAGGCTCTTCTAACGAAGAACGAATTGTGGCAATATGTCAATGGAGACATTGAAAAACCTGCTGTTGCCGGTGCGAATGCCGAAGCGATCGCCGCTGCACAAGTTGCCGCCAACAACTGGACTCTACATGACCGCAAGGCAAAGAGCGACATCATCCTCTCGATTGGCCCCAATCAGCTTCGTCACATAAGAAATTGCGAGACATCCAAGGACGTGTGGGACAAGTTGAAAACGGTATTTGCATCCCAGGGACCTATGAGAAAGGCAAATCTGCTCGAGAAACTCCTACTTGAGAAGATGAGGGAAACCAACGACGTGCGAGACCATCTAGCTCGGTTCATGGACACGACAAATTGCAAGCCATGGGTATTGACATCAATGCTGATTTATTGGCAATAATGCTCCTTCACAGCCTACCACCTAGTTTCGACAACTTTTGCACAGCTATCAAATCCCGGGACATCTTGCCCAACATCGACACGTTGAATATCAAGATAACCGAGGAATACGACGGCAAAATATACCAGAGTGGCGAAGCAGGTGATGACGCAATTTACTTCCGACAGAAGTTTCAATCGAAGAAATCCGGTTTCAAGGGTCAACAAAAACAGCAAGGTCAAACATCTGGACAGCAACAATCACAAGGTCAACAGAGATCCTCAAACAACGCTTCTTCGCAAAAACCAAAGGTGAAATGCCAATACTGCAAGAAGAAAAGACATTTGGCCGAAGTTTGCGTTCAAAACGCAGAGATGAGCAAAACGCAAATGCGGTGGACGATGTTTTCTACGTGAACGAGGTAACCTGTATCTCCAAAGACGTATTTTGCAACTCAGTCACAAGTCCCAGGTGGTGCTTGGATAGCGGCTGCACGTCTCACCTGTGCAAGGATCCTCAACTATTCACCAGAACAGACGTATACAACAGGGGTGTGACGATGGCTAGCGACGCGACGGCTCGTGTGTCTGGCAGAGGTGATGTTCAGCTGGTTATTTCCACTGGAGATCAAGATAGATCCGTCACATTGAAGGATGCTCTACTTGTTCCCGATCTGCGTACGAACTTGATGTCTGTTGCAAAGATTGTCGATAAGAAAAATTCCGTCTTGTTCACGAAGGAATCTGCGGTTATTAAAGACGAAAATGGCAAGGTCAAGATGATCGCTGATCGAGAGGGTGACCTGTTCTACATCAGACCAGGACACGAAGAAGTCTGCAACACGTCCAAGGAGAAGGTGGATAGTTCGAACAACTGGCATCGAAGACTCGGGTACCTCAATTGGAACGATATGAAGCTGATGTTAAACAACGAATCTGTATCCGGCTTAAGTTTCAAGACCAATGATGTGCCTCCTTCATGTACGATCTGCGCTGTTGGGAAAATCTTAGCACTTCGATTCAACGACCGCAAGGACAGAGCTTCCCAGTTGCTTGCCGTGGTTCATTTTGACGTTTGCGGACCGGTTCGGACAACTTCTCGGGTTGGAGCTCGCTACTTTCTTACGTTCATCGACGAATATTCTCGGTGGACTGAGGTTTATTTCCTGAAGAACAAGAGTGAAGTCTCGTCGAAGTTCATCGAGTATAAAAATATGGCCGAAAGGCAAACTGGCTGTAAACTAAAGCTGGCATCCGACGTCAACTGACAGCGCCTCAAACACCTCAACAGAACGGCATCACCGAGCGCAAGAACAGAACACTCGTTGAAACGGCTCGGTGCATGCTCGTCGAATCAGATCTTCCGAAGTACTTCTGGGCAGAGGCGATTGCGATGGCGAACTACGTCAAGAACCGAAGTGTGACGAGGATGCTGGGGAGTCAAACTCCATTTGAACTTTGGCGCGGTAAGCGTCCTAATATTCAGCATTTTCAGAGATTTGGAATCAAGGTCATCCTGTTGGACAAATCAATCAACAAAGGCAAATTTGCTCCGAAGGGAATAGAAGGCGTACTGGTGGGATATTCTGACACTGCAAAGGCTTACCTCATCTGGGCTCCAGCCGACAAGAGAATCCACGTATCACGCGACGTAAGGTTCTTGGAAGATGCAACCGAGGTACGTGAATACCGTGAGTTTGTCGAGGAGAAGTCTGAAGCGCCCCCTGTGCCGGGAGAACTACAGCCTGTACGTCACGATCAAAACGATGTCGAACATCGGCAACCGGTCGTCCCTACATCTACGGGTCAACAGGTCCTTCGACGAGGACCCGGCAGACCGCGCAAGTTCATGACCGGGAAACCTGGTCGTCCAGCCAAGCAGTACAAGATGATTCCCACGGCGCCAGTTGTTGTGGACGAATCTAGCGAGGATGACGAGCAAACCGACTACTTCAGCAGTTCGTCATTCGCTATGAGCGCGGACGAAGTTCCATTCGGCAAGGCAACTACTGGTCCAGACGAAGAGGAGTGGCGCGACGCTATCTACCTAGAGATGAGAAGTATTGTTTCCAACGACACCTTTGAGATCGTATCCCGACCTGGAGATAGACACGTCGTCAAGTGCCGTACTGTTCTGAGGAACAAGTATGATGAGAAGGGAGCACTCACCAGACGGAAAGCTCGCGTCGTCGCCAAAGGATTCTCACAGCGTCCTGGGATCGACTTCTTTGAGACGTTCGCGCCGGTGGCCCGACTGGGATCACTGCGAATGCTGGTGGCACTGGAAGCAAGGCACCACATGAGGATTTCCCAACTTGACATTGAGACCGCATACCTGCACGGCGACATCGACACGGATGTCTACATGGAATTGCCTGAAATGCTGAGTGAAATGCTCGAGAGGATGTCCAAACAAGAGGAGGACTCTGACATTTCAAGGAAAGCTCGTGCCATGCTGAAAAAGATGACCATCCCTGATCCTGTCTGCAAGCTCCGAAAGGCTCTATACGGTCTACATCAGGCGGGGCGACAATGGTACATCAAGCTGAATGAGAAACTCCGAAGGGCTCACCTTGAACCAACAGAATCTGATCCATGCGTCTACACTGATCGAAAGCGCACATTTGTGTTGATCTATGTAGACGACATCTTGATTTTTTCAAACGATCCTGCTAAGGAAAATGAGATCAAATGTCAATGGTCCAAACAGCCCAAAATCATACATATCAAAAATGTATGATTTTTGAAATTGTAAAAACATTAGTTTTAATTTACATTTAAAATTTATTCTATAATTAATTAAAAAATATTATAATTTATTTACGTATAAAATTGAAATGCCGATTTGCAATTTATGCAAATATTACGGGGAGAATATATTATCATATTTTTTGAAAATCATCCAATTCAAATTAAAAAAATGAAAATATTAATATTTAGTATTTATG
>JAPYZS010002166.1:0-32167 GCA_030522925.1 Trissolcus japonicus
ATTGCTGAGCACATGCAAAATTTTACTATTTTATACATAATATTTCTGAAGAAAGTGATGAAAAATACAATATAGGCGTGAAAATTTCTTAGGCACATAAGAAATTTTACTATCTGGATAACATTTTTTAGGTCGTGCGCGTGCATACTGCTTCTAACGTATGTAGGCGCTCTATGTCGCCTAACTCCATTAGGTCCGACAGCTCGGGGCCTAGAGCAATCGCGCATGAGGGACTGTGAGAGACCGGGATACGAAACTCGTCGATCTTAAACTTTTCACAGTTTTCGAATTAAAATTGAAATAAATAAACTTAAATGTGTAATAAAAACAATACGAAATATCTCATGGCCAAACATAAAATACCATAACAAATAAAAATTTTTCAAAATTGTGATTTTAAAATAAAATTTACAAACTGGACTAGTAATTTATTATGTTTCGTATTTCAGTCAAACTTTTACTGCGAATTCTAATAAAAATTATTCCTTCATTTTTTTATGTGCACACGAAAATCATCGTTAAGACACCAATCAGTAGTGCCCAGACATTAACAGTTCTTATGTTGCACGCTGACCAGCGTTGTCCGGGTGTTACTAATTGGCGTAATTAACCCATTACCTGCTGTTGATGCGTTTTCGCAAAATTTCCAAAAATCGTTTTTATTTAAATAGCAAGGCTCAGTACAATAAACAATTTCTTTAACTATAACAGATAGGGATCACAATAAAGTTTAAATTTTACGTTAAAAAAATTAATTTTAATAAACAAATATAATTGTTATTGCAAAAAAAAAAACGAAAAAAATTTGTATGGCAAAATTTTCTTATTTTGAACATGTAGATTATGAATCCGCAAAAAAGTTACCAGAAAGTTGACTCCTTTAATGTTCGGCAGGTAATGGGTTGATAAATATTTTCATGAGACACTACTAGTGCTAGTGCGCTCGGCACCAATCAGTGGTTTCACATTTTTTCAGTGTAGGGAAGTCACGAGACCTGATTTTTCCGCAAAAATTGTGTAAACTGATCTCTCAAACAATAAATTCTTTTCATTAATTTTATCACTTAATTTAGATATATATTTGCAGTTTATATGAAAAAAAATGGTATAAAGAAGAAAACATTGAAAGATTGCTTATGTGCGAGCAAATGCACCGAATTTAAGTTAATGTGAATATTCGGAATGTACATTTGAGGTACCAAAATGCTGTTTTTTTCAAATAATGACTTATTAGTAACAAAAGATTAATAACTGTAGTTTGGAAACAATAGTATTGATTTTTTCCAGTTAGTATTGATATTTTCTTCCATACTTGTACATATTTGTATAAAATTAATTCAATGTCTTTTTTTGATTGGTGTATTACAATCCATTACTAATTAATCGAAATAAGCAATCTAATTAAATTTCTCGTCCCACAAGTTCATCAACTAATGTGACCAAATGAAATAAGGGAAAAATGTGATAAACGTTGAAGCGACTTGTCAAACTAATTAATTTGTCTATGTAATTTTGTTTGAATTGGCCACATAAATTAAAGCATTTGGCTTTAAAGTTTGATTGCAAGATGAATAGAGCAGCTAACTACTCTGACCGCGAATATTTGTTGCTACGGTGAGGCAAGATTGGCCTTCCGTAAACTCGTTAGATATCGCTATTTGCTTTTCAGCGTCAAATTTGATTATTTAATAAGATGATTGGTGCGGTGCTTAGATGCATTGGACAAAAATGACTAGCATTGTTACCTGAAGTACTCCATGTGGAGTCTCGCCACATCTGGTGGTCGCCCAGGTGAAGTATCCCACCGCCTTTGACACCCCCTTCGTCCTTGGAACCGCCCTCGTCCACGCCCCAGAGCTTTTTTGCCGATGGAGGGATCTGAAACCAAGTGAATGGAGGCCGTCAATCGTCATCTTTTGAATATATGAAATACAAATTTGTTAATGTTTTTATATTTATAATTAAATCATCAGTTGAAATTTCCTGTGTATAACTGCTAGTAGTTATATATAAAGTACAAGTTCTTTAGGTTCGATATACTTAGCAATAGGTTTAACAAGTGCCATGGCACTGTTCATTTCAGGAAGTTACCAGTCCCAACTTGTGTCAAATTCCTGAAGGTTGAATATAATTTAAATTGCAATTTTGAAAATTTCTTAATGAGTAACATTATCTTATATTGTTATGTCCCGCATAACCCAAATTTTATTTTTTATACACTAAGAGAAATAAAATTAATACTTTTCAAACAAATTTCTAGAAAAGTCACATAATCTGCTGCGAAACTGAATATGCATATAATTTGAAATAGTCGAAATTTGTAATGTTAACTTTTTAATATGATGACGTTTTATTTTTTCACATCATTGTATTCAAAACTTCGTATCAAAAATGATAAAAACTAATATAAATGAAATTAATTTTTCACATAACTGATATGGATAGAAAAATCATCGTCAAAAAATTATTGTGTATGATGATTTACAGTATCTGAAGTCATTTTTATAATTTAGTTGAATAAATGAAACAAATTTTCGATACTTATACTAACACCACATCATAATAGACACGTTCAGACATAGAATCTAACTTCGCAATGTATTAAGAAGCCGTGCATATACTAGAAGCAATGGAAAGCTGTTCGTATACAGCTATCGAAACTATCACTAACGCAGGGGATTGCGTACATATTATACTCATCATTTTGTGATCCTTATATATTGAGATCTCTAATAAAAACTTACTTGTGAGAAACTTCTGTTCAACTACGTGTACGTGTATAGCTGAAAACATGAAAATGTTTGGCTACTTGTGTCCAAATAGTACGAGCGCGTGAAAAATAGTCACATCACCGATAATGATTTTGATAAAAAATGATTCTTGATATGGCTTTCTTTAAATAATGAAAAAACTTTGTACTGTTGTTGTATTATGCATTCTGTTTAATAACAGTGATGTGAATTTTTAGTAAAAAATTTCTCTCAGTGTAACATTTATATTTTTATTTTAAATATCTAATTACTTTCTTGGTCTCATGGTCACCAGATCCTTTTCGGCAGAGATAACTGCCGACGGCTTGCAGGATTTTACCAACTTGGTAAATTATCGCGTGGGACCGCGTCATGTTTCGGATGAGAAGTCATCCAAATCCGTGGTCCCACTGCATCATAGATTTCCAAAAAACTACCGTACGGGATACCTAACCCCGAACCATTAAATAACCTGACCACCGCCTGGAGCGACAGTTCACACCTTAACCCGGTCTTGTCCACTTCGAAGACAAGTGACCAATTGTAAGCGATACATGATGCCAATTTCGTGATTACCAACGAAATAGTGTATTTTATTAACAAACTCATAACCTGGAGAGCCTAACAATGTGGAAAAAAAAATTGAAAAAAATATCACAAATAAACTGAAATTGATACTAATTTTTAATTATTGTTAAAAATTGCATCTATTGCTGTACGCAAGAGCCCACTCCTTATAACGATCGGCTTTGAAAAATCAGCAAGCTCGTCCGATGCGTGCAAAGCTCTCAAATTGTATCCACCGGGCGTTAACAAAAAAAGAAAGGAACAATAATTTTTTGCAAACCGTCTCATACCCTCTCGTGGTAAGGTGGAAAAACAGACACTATCATTGCTTTTAATCAAACAAAATGTTTTTAACTACTTTTATTATATTATACTGTTATTAGCAAACCTTTTTCTAATTAAGAATATTGAATTTGACTTGAAATACTTGCAATTTTGATTTACCGATTCTACGGCACTGTGTTCTTTCAGCTGATAGAATGACGTTATTTTCATGTTTATCTACATCAAAGCTGGCAATTTTTAAAACTATCACAGAGAGAAAAAATTAGCAATGTTTACTTCGAATTGCTGTGAACATTTTACAAAATAATAAAGCATGACAAATGCATTATTCATTTGTAAATAAAAGAATCTTGAAACAAATGCTCTATTGATCTCAATAAATATATACAAAATATTTTATATCTAAATTGTGCAATTGTGCAGCATAATTGGAAACAACGAAATCTATATAATGCCTTCAATTTAATACCCGAGATACAAATATTCGAAACATTAAATCGATCTCGGTGAAATTTTTTATCTGACCTAAGAATTATGAAATTAAAAAATTGCTACGAACGTTTATTGAATAAGAAGTTTTATCTTCGCATTTCACACAGAAATTTAATTATTCTATCTATCGTAAGATGCAGCAGTCTCTCGTTGCCAAGTATTTTAATGCTCCCGCTCTCGTTTAATATAAATGAAATGCAATTGCGTAGTGTTAATTTCTCATGTTCGGCTTACTCTATATAAATTCGTAACATCCAAATTGATCAAAAGATGATGAAAAATATGTACTCTAAGTTGTATTATATGTGATAAAAACTGTATATGATTTTGTTACTATCTCTAAGGATGTTTGTGCGAAAATGTGGCAATTCACTGCAGCACCATCAGTGTATGACCAATTTTAAAATTTTACATTTTTTTCTCCGAAAATTATAAAGTAAATCACTCTGCGATTTTTTGATTTTTCAATTTGTATTTTACGTTACTAGAAATAATTTACGAATTCAACATAAATTAGTATACAATTTTGAGTTTCAAAGTTGTTCTGTTATGTACTCTTTTATATTTTTCAAAGAATAGATTTTTGTCGAACCCTTTAAGAAACTTGCTCGTCTGAAACTGATATAACCGATTTATTAGTCTTGAAGGGCATTTATGTGTCCTTCAGGGGCTGGTCTCGTTTAAGCAGTCCGTCTCTACTAACCGGGTATGCTTTTATGAGGCCCAGCTTATACAGGGCATGCTCTGTAAAATTTTTTAATATTCTGTTTAATAAATTCTTTTATATATTTCGTAGTACGATTATCCGGTGAGTCTCGAGAAATAGAAAGTCACATTTCGATGGATCTTCGATGAACACGTGCAGTTCCTGAATACTCAACAAAATAATCAGTTGAAATTTAGTCAAGTTTCAGATAAAATTTGAACAAGTATCAGATAGTGGACAGAACAAGCATAAATTGAATGGGTGGATTGTTCAACACTTTTCTGAGAATCAACTGATGTTTTTTTCAAATAGGTATAGTTGAATATCATACAGAATATCACACATTCTTACTTACTTGATGGTTTACTACTTAATGGCCCAGATAGAAATTTGTGTAATTGGCCGATAATAAAAAATGGCGCAATGTCGACCCAATGCTGGTACATGATTGTCGGTGCCCAGTATAGGCCCAATAAAGGCCCGTTTTTCTCATCAGTGATTTGCCATGCATCGTGTTACTAATGAGTTGCCAGCAATTATGTGACAGTCGGTGCATTAAGGGCATAAATAAAAAGATCAATGAGTGACTTTTATAATAACATCTTGAAACTCGAAAGCAAACTTGGACCAGCGGTCAAGACTGCAGACTACTTCTTCGGAAGCTTGGGTTCGATTTCTGGATAGCAACAAATTTTCGACTGAAAATTCAATTCTATATTTCAAATAAAAATTTGAAGATATGTGAATAAATATTATGAACAACATATAAATTAAAAAAAAATACACAATTTAATAAGTTGAATATATCGGCGGCCAGTACTGAGCTGACAGATTTACGCGTTCCATGCCAGTATCGTATCATTACCGCTAACTGATAGCCAACCACCGTACCCCAGCACTGGTTCAACATAGCGCCATTCAAAAATTTCCACCTAGGCGGTAATACATAAAATGGAACTCGCCGGTATTAATTTAATTAACATTTTATTGGTTCTACATGTAAGTAAATGTTCAATTGATGCGAATTGATTTACTTGATTTGATGTCAAATATTCAATATAACCAATTACAGATTTGCATATGATTACGCATAATGATGTGGATACGGAATTTCTCAGATTTTACTTTGGTTATGGTGGTGTTATTGTTTGGAACTATACACTGAAAAAATAAGGTACTTAAACAACTCAATTGAAAATAGCATCATAGCAAAGCGAGTTTCAGTTTTAACTCTTGACGATAAGAAACATTCTGCAGCCGTTTGTTTCATGTAAACAAATTAAAAAAAGTAATACAAAAATAAGAAAGAACTCATTTTATTGATAAGGCAAGGATGATTTTAAGCAACAATATCAATATAAACAAAAAGACACAAATAACAAAAGTGAAAAAAAGCGACAAGTGGATCGTGGACAAGGTTAAGGCAGAAGCATCGAAACGAACGGTGAGCTCGAGGAGTGAAGTTGAGTCTAGGGGTTGAGTGCCGCCACCAACAAGGGTATCGACCGCGACGGTGGCGACTGACAGTGAACGCGAATTTGCCGCACCGTTTTCTTGCCAATACAGCGGAGTTGATCGTGACAGCGGATAGTCTTGTATATTACAAATAATAATCATTCTTTGTAAATACATGTTAAAAAAGTCGATTTTTAAATAAACATTTCCAGCATATATGCTAAAAAATTGAAGGTATAATATATAAGCAATTATATTCGAGATCAACGGTACATCTCAAAGTGCATCGCTAACTTTACTAAAAAAAACTATGTAATAAGCTAAATAATAGGCTTCGAATAAAATAAACACATGAAATAATTATCGTTTTTTGTTTTGAGAAGACTGTATATACTAAATATTAAATAATAAAAATATATAAATAAATACAATAATTTATATGGTCAACCAACGTAAATGTGTCTTTGAAGTAATTTGTTTCATCTCAAATGTTCATTTAGTATATTTCGCTTATAATTCAATGTTTAATATATAAAATATAAAAAAATGTATGCACTTTGAACTGTTTTCCAATGATTCAACTTATTTCTTTTCATTTATGAAACTTTTTACCACAAAAATAACATTATACTAATATAATTTGCAAATCAACATAGAGGTGCAAAAAAAGTAGAATTATTAAAGTTTTGAAGACATTAATTCATCAAAGCTGTTAATTATGAGAATAAAGTGCGGTTAATTGAGATATTCTGGACTTTTGTTACTAAGTACATTTTTATCCTATTCGGCGTGGAAGTAATAACCAAAAAACGGAACCGTTTTATTTTCAATTGTTATCGTCATTCATTATTAGAACTAAATTCGGTTCATGCATGATGCCATCAAAACTTAACGGCAAACCTCATTTCAATAGTTTTATCTATATTTAATTATGAACATCGTTGGTGTTGTGCAAGGTAACAGTAAATACTATATCTAACATTATTTATCAAAATACCATACCCATAATTTAATTACTTTGTCGTGGTTAATTGCAACGCATGATACCAATGGGTTAAATTTTATAAATTTCGGCGAATTAGTTGGAAACAATTTTTGGGACAATGATATCGAGAACATAATATATTATACATTAAATCGTATTATATTTACACAGTAATAGGGTCAACAAGGTTAATTGTGACAAGAAAAGTTTTTTTCAACTTTGCACGTAACTTTTGTAAATAATAATATTTTGGCCAGCGTTTTTGGCCAAGTTAACCTTATTGAATGAAAAAATAACGCTAGAAATTGAAAAATTATTGGTTGAAATGAGCGGTCATTCATTGGTACCGAATCTTAATCGGTCATTGATTGGTACATTTACCCTACATTTTTCAAAGAAAACTAACTTTGAATGGGACGTTGAAAATTTGAAAAATCAAAGATATGTGCCATGTTAAATAATAATTGACAAAACCATAACAATTTTTCGATAATTTTAGTCCGAACTTCATCAGTATTGTTTGTAAGACATGGGCGAACAATATTCTCTGTTGATATAATACATTTTTTGTATTTTATTACTATACGAATGAGGCGCGCTCTCCGGGCGCGGTGCCTTCAGCTTTTTTCCGATTTATTCACTCTTTTAATTCGATTGGATAAATATTTTCAAATTTTCAATTTTTAAATAATCAACTTTCAGACAAATATGTTCAGTATTCCAACTAATTTTCGAGCACTTCTTGTATTTTAATGTTTACAAAGCGCGTTCTACTGGCTCGCAGCCTCAGAATTTAAAATATTATTAATTAATTATTTTTATTTCATCAGATGATTTCAATTATCAAGATCAATTTTTTTCTGATCTTTTCACGTCCTTTTGATTTTTGACAAGACTTTTGAATATAATTTTAATGCAAACATTTTAGAGACTTGAACTACTCCATCCCCAACCCGCCTTTTTTACGCCATCTGCTCTTTCTTCCTTAAACATATGACATTTGGCAATATTTCCATGTTATAAAATATTCAACTTATATAAATAATTTATCGCCCTTCTTTCTCCTCTAATAATTCAATTAAAGTGTTAATTGTAATAATAATAATAATAATAATAATAATAATAATAAAATAAATAAAATAATATAATAATGTACAATTTATTTTTAAGAATGGAATAATTAGCCTGTCACAAATTACCTCGATATCACAATTACCCCCCAGTTGATCCTATTTGTTCAGCCCGTTGAAATTTTTACAATTCCAATAATAAAAGTGAATGTAAAATTGGTTGAAATAATTAGTATATTTTCTAGCAGACAATTTTGCAGTTAATTCCGTATAACAATGCAAACGGTGAAACATTGTATAATGCTAGCAAATATATAAATGATCATCCAGTTAAAACACAAGCGTTTGTTCTGTTGTAGTTTTAGCAATTTGAGTTGCAAGAAAACAGGTTAGAATCAGTAAAATTGTCAGATATTGTATTGTTTCTGTTGTTAAAACGATAACAATGTAAGTGACCAAATTTTTATTGAATGATTCTTCACATCTTTTCTATTGAATAGTAAAATTCAATTCAACTCTGAGTATTTACCCGACACAAGATTTTTGTAATAGCTTATTTTAATTATCCGGTAAATATATTTTTCGTTCATTTGCAGCAATAAAATTAATTTTTTTATAAATTATATAAAGCTATATTTTAAAATATATTTTCGTCCGGTAACACAAATATAAGTGAATAAAAAGTTGTACAACGTTTCAAAATGTTGATTGTTTGGTTTGACTCTAAATGCATGTTGTCTAAATACACGAAGCATATTCAAGAGAAGAACACGAAATTAAATATAATTGTATAATGAAATGAGATAATGATGTAAAATGTATGAAACTGTAACGAATAACAAGCTTATGTATGTAACCAAGTGACCGTGTGTTGGGCGCATCTTTGTCTGGGACTTGCGCTGAATGGTTTCTCGGTTGCGGTCGAGCGAACTGGTCGGAGCGCGCGAGGCCACCGACACCTCCCTAGGCCCGTCGCGCGCGCGTTCGGGTCACGGCCACTGTCCTCGCGGGTACGCGCGAATCGGCGACGCCCGACAAAGACAGACCGAGTGAGAGTGCCAGCCGTGCAAACGAGCTCACAAAAGCGAAGGGAATGCGCTTTTAAACAGAAAGACAAAGAAACATGATCACAAACCAGATTGCGACAGAGAAAGAGAAGCTGTGCAGCATGCTCGGCAGCGCAAAGAGTAGCGTATGCTTCTTGCAAAGTGTAGGTGGCTCATGCGAGCTGCCAATTCTTTCGCCAGTCTAACCATTTTATGTAATACTACGCATTCTCTATAATCGTACTCCATATCTACAATTATTCATCCATTTTTCGTTACGAACGTGTTTTCTCTCACGCGCCATATAACGGCCTAATTTATATTACCTCACTTTGCCAATTCTCCATACTTTTCGCTCATCTCCATCTTATCTTTCATTCATAATATTTTCAAATTATTTTTTCAAGATTGTCATCTTCCCGTAGGCTGAGACAAAATCAGAATGATATTGATCAGAATCAAGGTTAGCATATGTCATATGATTTAATCGACGTCAATCATAATAATAAATTAGGGTAAATTCATCAGTAAAAAAATACTTTAAGAACGTGAGCAGAGAAAAAATTCAAATTGATGATTTATGAATCTCTTATCACTAGAAAGCCGAAAGGGAAATATTGTCCTTTTTCAAATTTCATACTACTACTAAATATACAATGTATAACAAATAATACAATTTATCGACTTTCCATTATTTTGTACAAATGTGAGTGAAACATTTTTTAATATTATAACAAATATTTCATGTTTCACTTTAAAAGCTAAAGTTTTCCACTGTTTACTAAAATTATTGAAAATGCACTTCATATCAAAACGAGAATCACTGTTAAAATCTAAAATAATTTTCTAATAATCGATACATATTGTTGCAATTCAATAGCTGTGGAATGGGTTGGCCAATAAATGTTTAATCTCGGATTCAATGTTTACTGCTCTTTATTTCCCACTTTTTAATAAAGTGAATGCGATAACAAAAAGGCGCGTGTCAAAACACACATAAATTAGTAAAGTTGAAAATGCAAAAGAATCAATTAATTTTATTTTACAGGTTGACAAAATGTGCATGTCAAAATTTCAATAGGAAACATAACTTGATCAAAGTGCTCAAAAAAAAATATAAATAATATACAATACAAAATTGATTTCCATAAATTTTTCAATTTCCAATAATTTTGACACCTGTAATAAGGGGTGATATAGAGAATCCTACTAACCTATGTCACATCCGTTTTGACAGTTCATAAGAAAAATGATCAACATCAACACATTTTTAAACGTTATGGCAAAAAAATAAAGAAAACATGATAAAAAATGTTACATATCTTAGGTACCTCAAGCCTTTCTGAAGTTTAAATAATCATTTATGATATTCGTTAGATCCTACTCGGTAGAGACCAAACTGGCATTGAAGCATCGAGTGTGTGCATGTCGCGCGAGCGGCGTACTTTCTTATAAGACAAATCGAAATGAGAATCAGTCCGATGGCCTTCCAAACGAGTAAGGTCAACTTTAACTCTAAAGCTGAAACCTCGGATTTGTAACAACGACCGGCAGATGGAATGAGTCACGTAAATCGATATTGCTCTAGACTACGCGCATTATGCTACTATACGCATTGAACATCTTTTCTTTCTTCTTTCACAGTTCCTCTTTCGGCTGGCCAGGCGTACCTCTTAGTTTCCATTGCAAATGCTCGTATTGAATCTTCACCACGAACTCTATGCATACTAAACAACATTGCCGCAATTGGCAGTTTCGTGCCCCATGTATTTTACCCATCGGCGACACAGCGCCTTTTGTTTTATCTGCTTTATCATATTAATATCTACTCGTTTTCTTTTTGTTTACGAATCTGCTTTTTTTTCATTATTTTTACAAAACTTTATTATTGCAAATAACAAAACAAACAGAACATATATTTTAAAGCAAAACGTATTTCCCTTTTTGATTCTCAACATATATTTTTAGTTAAAAAATTTCTACTTTTTAAATACTGATGTATTTAACTGATGTATTTAATTTACTACTGATGTAAATACAATAATTTTGTTGTTTGTCCAAAATTTAAAATTAAATTGGTTAAGTTGGGTCAAAGTTGTTTTTTATTTATTATTATTGTTTTAAGGGCATTAAGGGTTCTGTTTGATAGACTTAGTTGAAATCCAATTAGTCTTTATGAATTGACAGCTTTACTTTGATAATGTGTTTTCAATTGGATGAAGGCTACTTTCCCCAATTTACACAAAAGAGGTGCAACGTAGAGCTTTTTTGTAGATGATTCATTGTTTTTAATCTTCCGGAACTTGCGCGGTGCACTGACTGCACGCGTAACAGTTTTTTCAATAAAAAAATATTTAAAGTTACATTTCTACTTGAAAACCTCTATATATTCTTTTATTTGTTTGTTTTCCACCATTATTCAATATTAAAAATTTCACGGCAAAATATAAATTTCAATATAAAATATTAACCAGTGCACCGCGCGAGTGTTCGTGTGATTTTTTTGTGCGAGTTCTGTAAAATAAAAATTCTTAACGTTTTATTTTGGCAGTCCAAAATATTTAAACGATTTTAGGACACATTCATGCTTGCTCCAAAAGTTTACATATCATTTTCATGCCCTTCTCATTTACTGATTGTGTATATTTTTAGAGAAGAAAACAATAATTATGACAAATTTTAAAGGAGCCCTGAGGTGACGACAAATTATTTCATAAAGTATCCGTAAGGAGACTATGTTTAACAGATTTAAATTATTTTATAGTTTTCAGAAATTTCTGATTGTTTAAATGTTTACACAAAAGTTTTTTCAGATATTTTGAAGTTAATTCCCGTTTCCCTACCAGTTTCTCTGCCTGTGTAATATTTATTTATCAAGTAATGTAAATAAGAAAAATTTATTATGGCCACGTTTATAATTTGTAAAGCCAGCCGTGTGAAGCACATATTTCTTAATGTAGCAATAATTTACCATATTTATGTAACATATAAATGTTTCTACATATAATCATACGTGTCCCATTTATATTGCCATGTATGTATGTAACATATATGCCCTATATATGACTGACTGCAAAACAAAATCCATTTATGTGTCATGTGAAATATAGGTATATATATATAGCTTCGTATTTGACACTTATTTCAAATAGATACATGGGTTACGATGTTCAAAGTAAAATTTAATAATCAAGTTTAATATAAAATAAATATATCATACAGCATATTTCGATAATTTGTCTTAATTTTTTTAACTAAAATTCAAGATGAATCATTCATTAAAAATGGAAAATCATGAATTCAAAAAGGATTATCCTTGAATGATTTCATTTTTAAAAAAATCTACTATGCAATATTTGCTCTCATACCATATAAACTAAAACCGATCTGCAAAAATTAAAAAGATAAAATATTTATCAACAAAAAAAGTTTATATGATAATTCAAAATCGACTAATGGAAGTTTAATGAAAATTCACTCCAAAATGTCAAATATTCCGTTTTTTATTTTTTTTTTTTTTTCCATTTTTTCAAATTCTAGTATTCTACTAATTGTGGTAATGAAAATTGATAACAAGTATTGATGTAAGATTGTATTGCAAAATTCAAAAAAATATACGCGCGTTTTAAGTATGCAAAAGCTACGTGGGCAGATATCTTCAAAAGCTCCATAGATCACGTTTTGGTTTATACGATTGTTAGCATTGCGAATTATACAACGCGTCATGGTTGCTGATCACAAGTAGAAAGTAAAAACTTTCGTGACTATTGTGTTTTTGTTATTACGCAAATTATTAAAAATTACTTTATTCAGTACTTAATTAATTTTATGTATTATCTAATAAGTGAAGTTCTGATTTTACAAGAAAAACTTATACATTACAAAAATTACTACAATGCACACAACATTATTAAAGAGATGATACCCTGAATGCGTGAATTCAAATAAAAGTAAAATAGAATGTTTAATACTTTAATAACATTCAATATAATTAAGTGTTTTTGTTTTATTTTAAATTTTATGTTTATAAATAACTAATTAACTTTTATTTTAAGTACAAACAAATTCGAATAATTTATAAATTATATGATATTAGAAAATGATTAAAATAAAATTTTTTGTATTTTTAAACCTACCGTGTACTTATTAGTGACGTTCTGTCATTAAACTTCTACAAAATAGAATTAAAAATTCGACATTTTAGTTTTATTGAATCTATATCATTTTCTTGGTATATTTTCAGATGAAATAATTTATTGCAAACTTTCTAGAACTAATTATTAACAAAAGCAAGTGGTCGCTAATTGGTACAGGTCTGTAAGGTTGTCGCTAATTGGGTCATTTACCTTATTATATTTTATTCAGAATATTTAAACAAAATCAATTTGACTTCTAAACTCATTCAAGCTATCACACCTCCTCAACAAACATTTTTTTCATTCATATTTAGGGAGGATACCTAGAAAAGAACCTGTCAATAAAATTCTGAAATTTGAATAAATTAAGAAAATAATGTGTATAGATAAAGCCACATCCAGTGTGGTCTTGATTCAACCCCAGTTCACTTGATTAAACCTTTTTTCAGTAAGGGGTGACCTTACGCAAGAAATATTACCGTCCTTAAAAAATAATATTGGCACAATGAGAATCTTCTTGTGACAAATTGATTATCAGCTCAATGTTGGCCTAAATGATTCGAGGTTTGTAAAACAAGTGAAAATCAGTTTGATTGATCTAATCTTCTTGTGACATAACAAACATCAGATTCTGTTTAACTTAAGGGTCAAGACATAGTAGAAATTGAAACAAATCGATTTAGATATTTATAGCTTAAAAATTACTTTGTAATATGATGTAAATGTGGAAAAAAAAATTGAATTGAAAAGTTTTAGTCGCTCATACATTTCAATAACTGAATATATATTTTTTCAAAATGGAATTTTTCAATTTTTGCAAACACGATTTCTCAGGATGTATCCTCCCGATTTATTCTAATAAAATACGTTTGATTCATTAAAAAAGAATATTATGGAACAAATAATTATCGTACGATATGATTGATAGAAAAAGTAAGATTATATGTGTTAAGGTATTGTGAAACCGAGAGTTACCATCATTACAGATTTGTAACAATCTGTAATGGCAAATCCTAAGCATTCCTAAACAGCAAATTTTATTTTAAGTTTTATTTGAAACTGTTAATAAATATATAATGATTTCTCGTTTATTAAGTGAAGAAATAATACTTAATTTTACTACAAATTCCTTCATTCCTGCAGAATCGAAATCTTTTCAGTTTTTTCGGAAACCAACAGATCTTTTAATTTTAATTTTTTTTAAATAAATTTCTTAACTAAATGGCAGCATATCTTATGCATTACCTTAGAAAATTACTTTTATAAGCAAGTATAAAAAACTTGAACCTTTATCTTCGAATTCAAATTTTGGCTTGAAATCCTTTTTTATTCCTCGATACAATTCATAACAGTCGCGCACTTGAAACTCGTATTAAATAAATACATTTATTTGCATGTAAACGTTATTTTCATTTCTTGAAATAACATTCCTGATCATTATAATTGATTTAAACATTATATTATATTGTCTAGTGAGTTAGAATTTTCAGTGTGTACTCAGTACACCGCGCCACTATTCGAGTTATATTGCCAACATGACCAATGGAAGGTTAAGCAACGAATTATATGTTCAGCATGTGTTTATAATGCATATTCGATACAACACAAATTAAGGTGAACGTAACTTATAGCATAGGTTGTGTGAGTATATACATTGTAAGTATTTTTTGCAGGTTTCTGTCTGATGCATGTATACAGGTGTTACATTTTTTGGCATGGAGTTTCAAAATTTATAAAGTTAGGAACAAAATAAAATTTTCAATGATGAAATAATTGTGTTAAAGTAACTTTTAAGAAGGGCTCTCACCCTGAAATTGTGGAAAAAATTCATTTTCTAGTTTGCATTTTCAGGTAGTTCGAACTGCGGAATAAAATCTTTTGTAGCAAGAGGGTCAGATGTATGGACTGAAAATAGCAAATGGAAAGTATAAAGTTTCCTCGAAACATTACTCAAATCTTTGAACGCGTTGTTTTTTCAAAATTTTATTTTTTTAGCTGGTCTCACTGTTTTCTCGGAATCTATTCGGCCAATTTACATTAACTCAAGTTTTTCTTTAGAAAATTTCTGCGCTACATTACAGCTATTTATACCAAGAACTAAACTGAATGCTTGAAACTTTTCAAATGTTCCTTTCAAACACGATGCATGGGGCCAAGTAAGAAGTGAATGGTGGCAATGCTAGAACAATCAATAACTACCCTAGTAAAAAATATCATATATTGTCCATATATTATCAATATATTGGCAATATATTAGCAATTTTTAAAAGCAATTAATATATTGTTCACATATTAGACATACATTGTAAATGTATGGTCAATATATGCTCAATATTGTCCATATATTGTCAATACATTGACAATATATTGATAATAATAGTGTCAATATACGTTTTATGTATGGACAATACATCTGTGACTGTGAGGAAAAACTAGTCAACTTTTTATACATTCAAGTTAAAAATATATTTTACCTTATTTTTTTATTTACTATTATCAGACGAACTCAAAAAGTGTTGCTATGAGGATCAAAAAACTATAATTCACAAGTTTCAACATTATTCAGAACTCTATTTTCGTTTAATAAAATGTTTAGTTTTATTTTTTAATGTTTACAATTGGTAGTTAACTGGTTTTTCCTCGCAGCCACAGATATTATCCTTTTTACTAGGGTGTAGACTGATAGTAACATGTGTAGATATTTAAGATATAATAACAATAATAATAACATTAACAATATAATTTTGTTTAGATTAATGATCAATTTTAAATATATAAAAACTTCACAGTGTTTTTGTTCAAACAAATCGTAAAATATCATAAAATTTAGGCATCTCAGAGTGAGGTCTCCCCAACCAGATTATTAACATGTATCTTATATTTTCCGTATAGTTTACAAACAGAAAAAGATCAATAAAACTTGGTAATCATATATATATAGAAGTTTAAAAAAATACATCTTAGATATAAAAACATTTACTCAAAAAGAATAATAAAACTGGTCTATGTTCATTGAACTACCGAACTACTAATAAATTCTAAATGATCAGTGGAATGAATCTATCATAGCGAGTTGTTCCGCAGGGATACCAAATATTTGATAACGATATAATTTAAGACGACCATTTTCCAATAGTTTGCTACGTTTGTACATAGGTACTAATAGTATTATACATTTAGTAATAACTTGTTTAAATAAAAATAGATAAATATTAAATAAAACGTTGTATCGAACATTATAATTTAAGGGTAGGGTTCAAGCTTGGCTACCTTCAAAACGAGTTCAGTTAATGAGCCAATATTTGAACATTTTTGACAATAGAGAAACCACATCAGCTTATTCTTCTAATATTAAATAATCGGCTGTTATATATTTTGTTATAACAAATATTCGAATGTTGACTCACTAACTGAATTCGTTTTGAAGGTATCACCAGACTTGAGCCCTCTTCTTAAGGTGACGAAATCTCGTTTTATCTTTCTTACACTTGTAGAATCATCGTTAACGCCATCTTTGTCTTATGCATTGCCTTATGCATTACCTTAAGGGATGAACATCAAGTGACAGAAATTGTTGCCATAATTCTATCAATTTCAGGAGGTTTCGGTTAAGTGAATGAAAAAATTTGACATAAAATGAAGGCCCCCCTCCGACTCTCCTCGAACATAATTTTCATGCTTTCAATTATAATTTATTTTTTCTTGTATGTTTATATCCAATTTTCATTAAAAATAAATTTATGATAACCAATTGTTTAGTTTCCAACGTGTGAAATAAATTTTTGATTTTTACAAACTACAAAAAATTGCCTTTCCCTTATTGGTTTTCATAGTTTTCAATAAAAACTGACATCAAATCATAAACTTTAATGTTGTATAAAACTGGGTACAAAAATTATTTTTCATATTCAAAAACAATAATAATTTTTTTACGTTGTTTTTCGTCCACTGATGATGGTACTCGATTCTTAATATTTAAAAAAAACAAATCCGAGATCAATCCGATGGATAAATTTTATTTCGTCAGTCTCACCGGTTAGAAAAATTTTGTTTTGAGTAAAACGTGCTGAAAGTTTGATCACGCTATTTCGTTATTACACGCCTTTATATTGCATTTTACATCTTTGTTGTTCTTTAAAATATCAATGTAATATTTTTGGATAGTTAAATTAAGTGAAAGTAGAATTAGTTGATGAAGTAGAATACAAAATGTTTAACGACTAAATTATATTGCAACAGCAGTGAAACATGTGATATTAAAATAAATTGAAACAGAGCTTAATATCCTTGTTTACGCACTTCGTATCTTCCATTTTTGTTATTGCTACTGCGGTGTCAGCCATTTGGAACACACAATTTTGTATTTTCAAATCTATATTTTCAGTACAAAAAGAAATAAAACTGCTCGGTAAAATTTGAACCCCCCCCCTCCCCAACAGCAAGCCATCAAAGTTTTACGAGTTAGTATACGCGGTGTGAGGGGGTTATCACATCATAATTAGATATAATATGACATATAATATATTCATTCTATTTAGTAAACAATTTAAGCTATTTCGGTATTTTCACTCCACTTTCAATCTCAGTACGTCGCGAATGAATCGTTATTTTCATGACATTATGAAAAAAAATGTAACCAATCTAAAATCCTCTATTGAATCTTATAAAGACAAAATAGTTAAAATGAAAATCAACCGGTGCAGAACACTTAATTGAATGGACATTAAGTAATTGAATGTAACAATATGTGACCACTTGATACATCAATCTGACAAGTACGTGTCAGCCAGTTGTTTGCATAGTTTAATTCTTAACTTTGTACAAAATGGCATAAAAAGTTGTGACGATCTATGGACATGAAAAAGAATAGGGTGACCCTCTGAGAAACAGTATAAAACTGTCACTGTCGAGACAATTAGCAAGTGTCATTTTGTCTCGAGTGTTACAAGAGAAACGATTAAAATTGGCGGATCGTTCGAAAAGAGCGACTGCAGAAAGCGCGTTTTGACAGCGAGATGTTGTTGCGGGAAAGCTTGCATTACGTAATATGAACGTTTGGGTTGGACAAGTATTCTAAAAAGAGGAAGATGTACCATGTCGGCTGCCAGGTCTTTCATGTCGCAGTAGAGAAAGAGGTCCCCCGGCGGCTTCATCCAGCCGCCTGTGTTTGTTGCCTGCCCGTAGCCGACACCGAAACTCTCCACCGTATCCAAGGCTGTGTCGGGGCGCGTGACTGTGTCGGAAAAATTCACGGCTGAACCGCCCGTGGTCGGGGCGCGCGCGTACAAGCCGCCACACGCTTGTTCCGTAGCTTGCCCGTTCGCCGGCGCCGGCGAGGCTGATGGTGCACCTAACAGTCCAGAAGAAGAGGCCTTATCCTTTGCGTCGATCCCTTATATTTCGTTAAACCTCGTCGTCGTTGTCGTTCTGCACAGCTGCACACACATACACACACACACATATGATACACACACGAAACCAATAGGAAACATATTATACGCGCGATCTTGTTTGTGATTGCGCTTGCTCGCTGTTGTTTACATGAGTTGCGGCGTCGATAGCAGCAGCTCCCCGCCTCGAAATTTGAGGTTATATATTTAGACAGGGTCGTGGTGAACGTCGTCGTCCGTGGGCGCCGCGCGAGCTAGCGCAAACACAAGCGTGAACGTGCGCGCGCACGCACACCATGTATATACACACAAACACATACGCACAAGAGTGGCGGCGGCGGCGGCGGCGGCAACTGCTGGCGCAATACACTTTGGTTGTCAAAGCGGCGAGCTGTCAAGATCGCCGTCACACGCTCGCGTGTATGTGTGTATGTGTGTATATTGGTTGCGTTGGGCGACCCTCTGGTCTCTCACCGTCACTGGTATTGGCTCCCTCGCGAAGCTGCGTCGATGCCGTTGCTGCTGCTCTGTTGACAAGCAAAGTCCACCACTCACACTCGATAACCCGCGCACTTGTTTCACGCTGCTGGCATCACACGCCGTGGCGTCACACACTCCAACTCCGCGCGTCCACACAATTACCTGAGCCAACAGCGCTGTCGAATTTTGTTAGCCGGCCTGCTCGATCAAGACTGCTCGCGGCGAAACAAAGAACGACGCGCGACATTAGCGCCACCGCGCACACACCACAGCCTGTCACTCTGCCGGCCAATCGGCGCGCGCACTTTCGTTTGTACCGCGCGCGATCCATTTGTGCACGGCCCTGCGCTCCAACAGTGAATGATCTTTCCGCGACACACTCGACCTGCCAGCGCGCCCTCGCAATGCCAATAACCCATCCACGCACACCTCAATTTTGCATTCCAACGAAAACAATGGCGCTTCGTTTTGTAACCCCTCCCGTTCAACCGTTTTTTTAATAAATAATCAAACAAATTAGTCATTCGTTAATTTTCATTTCACTTCATGTTCATCTCCTTCCCAACATTTTTCTCTCTCACTTTCCTTTGTTTCGTAGTTTTTTCCATTGTTTCCCGTCAGATGGAGACAAACAAAAAACAATCGACTCTGTTTAGCACTGTGCCAAGCAATGTCACATTTGAATTTCAATAGAAATTATTAAGTGATTCTAATTGCAAAGTAAAATATAATATGACCGAAATATCTCAACTAAATTGGTTGCATTGTTTTAAGAAAATTTTTATGTCCAATTTAACCAATTTTGCACATTTTAAATAAAACATGACCGATTTTGGATAACCTAAGAAAAATCAAAGAAATAAAACAATGAAATAAATTATTAATTTTGTCACTGCGTCAAACAGTGCCCATCGCCTTCTATTTATTTCTTGATTTCTATATTATTGTTTTGTTAGAGAAAATATTCTTGTTTTGTTTTTTTTTGTTTTTTTCAAGGAAGAAAAAACTTGTAATGCTAATAAACATTTACGGCCACTAAGAGTATTGTGACCGAAAATATAGAGCAGTAATGAATAAAGGGTTAATTATTTCAGTTTCATTAAATATTTTGATTACATCAATCATAATTAATTTTATTTGTGAATTCATATATTGTTGGTCAGTCAGTTACGTTCAATAAATTTTTTGCCATCGCCATCAAAATAACAACTTTATTTCTATCTTTTTTGCTAATATTTTTTGTGCTGCATACAACGAATGTATATATTGAGTATTTTCAATATTTTTATGCGCGTGTAAGACCAGTGTAAATATGTTGCATTCACTGAATTAAATTGAACAACTAATTGGACAAATTTATATTTTATTTGTATTTGTACGATGTATGAATTTCAAAATGTTTTCGTTAACCAAAAATATAATGACTCTTTTCACCCTGAATCCTAAGAGTATTATGAAAAAGACCTGAGAATAATGTTTATATAGTTAAACTAATAAAAACATGTAACATTTTGGGAAAACATTTTTTAATGTGACAATTTAAAAATGGGAGTGTCAATTGATTTTAGCCGAGACATCGTTCTTTTAAAAAGAATGACAGAATACACTCCAGAGGTTGACCGATCCGAACTCTTCACAATAATTCCTAATCTTTCAATTTCAGAAGAGTTCAAATAAATTCTCATGTGTTCGGTAGAGTTTAAGAAGCGGTATGGAAAATAGACGGACAGGGAAGTTCAGTTGTGTTGTTTATTGTATTTTTCAAATTTCAAAGAAATCTGTTCAGTTCTGTTGGTTTTGTTTTTGTTTTTATGATCTGCAACAAACCCTGGTCAGTTTTGTTGGTTTTGATTAAATTAAATCGATTACTGTTACGGTTGCAGTTTCGGTTTCAATTCCTGGTTTTTTATATTTCTACTGCAACTACCTGAAATTCACGTGCCTTCTTTGCCCGTCTGTAGCCATCATTTAACGTTCAAAGGATGCCCTCGAACTCTGACGAACTCAGTAGGACTATGTGAACTTCTCTGCTCGTCTACTTTCCACACCTCTTCTTAAACTTGAACACATGAGAATTAATTTAAACTCTTCGCCGTCCTGTATCGTCCTTTTAACGCTGAAAAACTCAGAAAAAACTCATTTTGATGTCCGCTGTACCATTCGGAATTATTTTAATTCAGAGCGTTAGCCTAAACCCCTATAATCCTACTCCTTTATCTTATATTGTAAAGGTGGATAGAAAAAAAAATTAATTTGGACATGTGGACGTGTGTGTACAAGAAGATACTCTTTTTAAAAATATGTGATTAAATCTTGAAAATTTTTTGATAAATATAAAAAAGACCAAACGAACGAGTACACTGAAAGAAATGACTAATTTATTTATCTATTTTTTTAATATGATGTATTTGTAGCAAAGCAGAGACGCAATGTAAGGGCAAAAAACCCTCTGAAATAAGGGCTCTGTCGAGTTCATTCATAAACCAAAAATTATTCAAAAAATCAGTTGTTTTCTCTAATGTGTATGAATTATAATTCTTATGAATGTACTTTACTCACAACGCAGTGCGTTTACAAGTATGCAAAAATTAAACAAAATCAATCCAATTTTTGCCATAGATGCGTTCATGCATCATTTTGGGAAATGGTTTATTTGATAATAATAAAACAGTTTTGTAAATAATTTGTCCAAGTGTAACGATGGGTAGAATCCATCATGAAGTTTACATTTTACAATGAAAAAACAATTTTCATAAACAATTGTTATTGTTATAGCAAAAAAAAATAAACAAAAAAAAATTATTACAAAATTCTCTTAATTCGAACATTTAAAACAAAAATCTTCAAAAATTTGACCAGAAAATGAACTTTTTTAATGTTTGGCAAAAATGGGTTGAGGAATGAATCAATCAATATAATAAGCAATGATGGTTTATTTACTGTTGAAAAAGGGTTATATTTGACAACGGAATATTGAAATCATTATAGTATTTACGGTGCCAACCAATATGTTGAATTCCTGACTCATATGATAAACTTGGAATTCAAACTAAAATTAGAAAATCGCAACATTCAAGATCATTTTAATTTTTACATTGGCGCGATGAAAATTATGTGATTCAAACAATTGGAGTTCATATGTTCATTTTTACTATAGATTTAATAATTTTTCACAAATCCAAACAGTAATTTGAATTTCGTTTTTGAAATAAAAATTAAATTCCAAATATTTAATCTAAATATAAAATAAATTAAATAGCTTTCGATTGAAATTGCAAGGTTTCAGTAGTCAGCCATTACTCTTATAAGATTAGAATACGGTTCTATATAGATACCACGATTAGCAAACGGAACTTGAATGTACGAAAAATGTCAACCAACAAACAAAACATATCTTAAAATTCATAAAAATTACCATTTTTGGTTGTAAGGAGACTGATAAGAAAATGTTTAGCTATTTTTTAAAATCAATTGCACATTACTTACCTGTCCATTTCTGAATTGTTGCTGCTGCTGTTGATGGAACAATGCCACTTGTTGCTGAGCTGTCATCTGATTGTTTAAGTAGACCAAATGTTCTGCACCAGGTGTAGCACTCTAAAAAATAATCATTCAAATCAATATCATGTTTGCCAATTAAACAAGCAACAAATAATTGTCTCACTAATATTTATTCCATAATATTGAATTTTATTCACTAATATCTGTGCTCAAATTGTTAATCAATTTTGCTAAGTACTAACACCTTCGCACAAAATAGTCTGTATATATTACAAAGTAGTCAGTACAATACAAAGTTCTATAAAAATTTTTATTCAGTACACAATACTCAATTTATTCTCCATGTAGTAAATGATCTACAATGTAGTTTTGGAACTATTCATCATTGAATTAAAAGAAAACAATGCTGTACTGCCGTAGAAGAACATATTTGACTGATTTTTCAAATGATGTTTTTCATCAGGAAACAGTTCATTATTAACACTATGCAATAATAAAAATATTATGAAACATTTTTTTTGATTCAGTGAATTGCAATTATTTTCAATTTTTCTTTGAAGATTTTTTTGATAAAAAAGTGTACAGTGTATAATTCTGTGGCTGTGAGGAAAAACCAGTTAAGTGCTTTTTAAACATTCAAGTTAAAAAAGATATTTTGCGTTGTTTTTTTTATCTACTTCTATAAGACAAACTCAAAAAAGTGTTGCTATGGGAATCAAAAAGCTATAATTCACAAGTTTCAAAATTATTCAAAACTGTAGTTTTTTTTGTTTAAGAAAATGTTTTAAGTTTTATTTTTTAATGTTTTCAATTGGTACTTAACTGGTTTTTCCTCACAACTACAGAATTAATCTATAGCCAATTTACGTATGAAATTAATAATTTACAAAATAGTTACTTTTTAATAGTTTAAAAAATAGTGATTTTTTAAATTTTTAATGACTCTGGTTTATCTAAAGTATATTTTGGTTGCAAAGCTTGACCGCAGAATTTGACATTGGATTGATATTTGAATCAGCCGATGTACTTTAATATTCAATGTAAGCAGTAGAAAACAAGAGATAAAAATTGTAAAATTAGGAAAATAATTTTTCATACATTATCAATAATTGAATCATCTGTCAATGTCCAAGCCCTTAGAGCTTGCTTGGTTTGAAATGTGGAAGATTGAGCATTGAGGTCCGGTTCCGTGGGTCTTTGGAATACATATCCAACCATGGCATCGTCTTGACTTCTATTCACTCCAATGTGGTGGGTCTGTCCTGTGGTCATTCTTATACCGTCACCTGCTGCCATCACTTGGGCACATAACTCAGCATCCTGTAAATAACAATCAACAAACCTACTTTAATACAATATTTATACTTAAGATGTAAACATAAACAACAGAATTCATTATGTTGATATTATTTTTCTGAATATTGTTTTTCTTTCTAAAAAGAACTCAAAATATCTACAAAAATTATCAGGGCTGAAGAGAAAAAAAAATGAATAGAGAAAAAACAACAATAATAATAATAGAAAAATTCAATTTATGCAGTTTTGTACGATCTGTCTGAGGCGAGATTTAATTTTGTCACAAAAGTAAAAGTAACAATCTTCTGTGTTACGAATGAAATCACCGTGACGAACAGATCTCAATTTGATAACCTTGTCTTGGTCTCGGAGCCATTGAAATGTTTTCTTTCCTGAAAAAGATGGACAACAAGAAACAGTACTGTATTAATTACAGCACTTGAATTTGAAATCGGTAAACGTGATATAAATGGCATTTGACGATATATATTGTCATGTTATCAGCACTCTGGCAACTTAACCTCAAAATGGAGACATAAAAAATGGAACGTATTGTAATAAAAAAATGTTTGATAACAATATTGACGATTTGATTAAGATTGAGGCTATCGTGTATACTATATTGTGGATTGGACGAACGTTCCTGGAATGAATGTTGTACAAAAACAGAAGGTGAGAACATTGGGTCGACTAACGTTAGAACTTGGACATCACTGTATCAGCAAACCTAACCTCAAAATATGAGAGAGGTACTGTTAGTCACAGTTGAAAGATGATTTTTGTTTTGAAAGAAGAATAGCACAAAATAGAAGGAGAGATGGCGGAGGTTGCGGTATGCTTAGGGAGTCAATCAAAAGAGGGAATGGTGAAACGGATATAAGAACAGTGGGCACAAGAAATTGGACGAATGTGTCGTCATAAAAGGTAAACGGTGAAAATTGGAAGTGAAAAAAAAAAAGATATACCGTGGGTATATGTCCGTTGGCAGGAGGGTGATGCAGCTGCATGGAAGTTGCCGGTTCAGCTGCGCCACTTCCCGCGCCTAACCACTTCATCCTGTTCCGTCGCGAGATCCGTGCAAACTTGCGGCAGACCTAGCGGGGAGTTAGCACGGCACGAAAACAGACAGACAGACGAATGGCAAAACAAAAGTCAAATGCCGCAGCGGCGATACAGGTTAACCCGAACTCGGCTGGACGAAGCCGCGACAAAAACGTTCACTAGGCACAAATCGATCGCGTTACGCTGATTGACATGACAGCGGTCAACTGATCAACGCGGTTACACTGCGTCGCTTGGCTTGAAAGCGCGCGACGACGTTATTGCGAAGCAAACAGTAATGGCAGCCGGACTCTGGCAACACCGCGTGCGGCGTCGCATAACACAGACGGAGCCAGCCGAAAGAGAGAGCCCGACAGTATACTCATGAAATGATGCCGGTTTTCTCTAACACACTCACGCTTCTCGTTCGTTCCAACAGTTCAGCCCTTAGGCTCCATTACTTTCCAAAAATTGACACGTCATTTGTGCAATCCAAACAAAATTATTTTTTTCATCTTTTTTTTCTTCCCTCCTATATTATACATGTATTTATTTTAAATCAAACTTACTAACGATTGCTGATGCATTATATCAACTACCCGGACTTTGCAGATTAGAGCTCATTCGCGCGACATTTAAATGAAATAAAAAATGCAAATACAATTGTACATGTTCATTATTTGTAAAATTAGGGAATTTAGCCATTTCATAGGAGGGTCCCCCTTAAAGGAGGAGTAATTGATATTCAAAGATGCTGTGCCTGCAGTGCAGCACAGTTAAAAATCAAATTTGTACCCATGTCTTGGCGTGGCTAAAAATTGGTAGGAATAATATTTTCAATGTCCCAAAACGACATGCAAAATTCGAGCTCGATTCATGATGCGCGTCAATAGAAATTAATTTTTTAAGTTGATCTGCTGGCGGAGGTGCCAGGTGTTTTTTACCAGAAAAAAGTCACCAAAATTTATATTCAAATAAACTTGTTTGACATTACTTTTTCAAATTGCAAAACAAATTTCAATTCATTCAAATTAAAATAGAAATGATTTTATATTTAAAATTTATTATTAATTATGAAAATCATCTTCAATGAAATATAACTAGCTTAGAGATCGAATACAATTTCTGCAGTAATAAAAATTATAGTTTAGGAAGCGGTATGTGCTTCAAGAAACATTGGTCTTTTTTTATCAATTATTGCTTTGCATGTTCCGTATTAGATCATAAATTTCTTAGATTATATATAGTGTGATACCGATAAAATTTTATATTTAACATTTAATATTCATTCTTCATTGATGAAATCAATTAAATTATATCAATTCGCAATCGATGTCACGCACAGTATCAACCATTTTTATTAGATTGGATTTTAATGGAATTATATTTGTGATATTTGGAAACAAGATGAATTGGGAAATTTAGATAAAGAAACATTTTTAGATAATTTTAATTTCAAGCTTTCCTTTTGCTATACTTCCTTCAGATGTCCCACTTCTTCGCCGCTGATCTGAATTTCAATAACACCTGTTGACAAGTAAAATAAATTATAATTAAGTAAACAACGAAAAATTTCAATTAATCGTGAAGTGATCACAATTTTTTGTTTAAAAGTTGTAATGTATAAATAGATTACAGATGAAATTATTGGTGAAATACTCGACAAATTTTAAATGAAGCTAATTGTTTCCGACAATGAAGATTGAAATCAATGAAATTTTGATTTTCTGTTTTTAGGAAAATTAGTAAAGCTCAAATGATAATTTCTTACCTGAGATCATTACCTCTGTATTTTCTTCAAGTATCACATGAATAGCACATCCGGAAATGTCTGAACGTTGTACTGATGGTTGATCATGAAACCCCTTTTCTGTGCAGTGACCAACAACTTCAAGCCCATGTGACGTTAAATTGTAAATGTCTTTCTCGTTCTCCTTCAAAGAACATACTATTGAAATATATTCGGGCAAAAATAGTTGGTTTTGACATTGGGTGTGCATGTCAATGCTAGATAAAAACGTGTCAAACGCTGGATGTGTATTTATCCACCCATACACATTGAGATTGTGCTTCAATATAAAATGCTGCACATCCTCTTTGTCAAGTTTTTCACAAGTACCAGTACCAATCTGTTCAGAAATAAGAATGTATGTGATCGTGAGTTAAGAGTTGATTTTTTTCTAAAAATCTAAAATATCCGGGCGCCTCATTTCGGTTTTCTGATCAAAAAACCCCGAACGGCGGATTGTGGCACGACAATTGTTCGTAATTTTTGCTTCTTCTATCTCACATTTACAGATTCTTTTCCTACAAAAACCGCGTTGTAACAAAATTATTAAGAATAAAATAATAAAATCAAAGAAACTAGCATTGGTGAATATACCGACATATGTTTCACCTTTTTCTGTCTCTGAGTTGCCAGTCTTTGCTTGCTGTAGAATAAAAACCATTTTTTTACAATTTCATGAAACTCGTTTTCAGTCAGTGATGCGTATAGGGCACGGATAGTCTCTGCAATGGTCATTGAATTGCATTGGAGTTTTAATTTTTCTTAATTAGATTAAAAATTAAATTATTAGAAATAAAATTTACCTCTGAACACTTCTATCATGTATAGATTTCTTACAGCGAAGTTATTTCTTATACCTTTGCAAGTGCACAAAGCAGCACATTCATAAAAAAAAATAGATCTAGCAGTATGTCTGTGATTTGCTTCTTACTCGAGTTACCACCTTTTTTCTTCATTTTTTTTCAATCAATAAATATTTCATCAAAATATATATATCTCTTACCAACAACACATAAATTCTGATTGCTTATAATTGTATACATGTCACATTCTTGTAGAGAGTACAACAATGCAACAACGATATTTTTTATTTATTATTAAAGCAAAAAAATTATTATAATTATCACTTTCGGATACAGGGTAGTTATACTATTTTTTATATTAGAACTAACCAATTCGTCTTCGGTTGTTGTATCCTCCTTTAGCTCAGCATCAAAATCTTTAATGGTTTGTAAACTTTTCAGTGGCAAAAATTTCTTGATATTTTCCATTTTCATCGGATTAGAAGGATTTGCTTTTTCCAATTTCTTGAGTTTTCGTCATACATTTTTTACTTGGACTTCCAAACTACTGCAATTAGTCATCAATACTTTTTGTGTTACATCTAAAATATTCAAAAAAAAAAAAAAAAATATCATTATGATTAGAAATCCTATTTTCAAAAAAAAAAAAAAAATTTTTTTCAAATGTTCATGGCATTTCATTCAGTAAATTCTGTATACTTGAGTCAGGAACCGATTATGTCTGATTTTTATTTTGACTTTTCTTTTTGGCGTCACTTTTATCTTTTTCTTTATCAAAATAATATTCGATGGGTTCAGTTGCAACGCTCCTTTCGCGTTGAGTCTTGAAACATAAATTAGCAGTACAAATATGCACTAGTCTAACTATATTTGAAGCTTGAAAATGTATTTGTAATACATTTTCAAAAGTATATATATTTTTTTCAATTTAATTTTTTTTATTCTTTTTCGGAAGTTTCTCTTGATTTCCTTCAAAATGATCATACTTGTTCTGGTTCTGTGTACACTTTCTTTTTCCTAAACCAAGTTCTTCGTAGCCGGTATAGTTATCATTCACTGCTTTCTTCCTTCGTTTTTTGTAAGAGATTTTTATTAAATATTCAAGTAATTCGACTATCATTTTTTTACCATGACAGCCAATAGAAGCAAAATAAACTAACCATAAAGTTTTGAAGGTTTGATGGGCAACAGATCAAAATTGTCTTTATTAGGCTTCTCATTGGGTAGGTTTTAAATCAATTTTGGTATCTTCAAAGAGTTCTTGGGCCACCAACAGAAATATTTATTTCCATGTGCGTTATCCTCCTTCTCTTCCTTCCACGTTTCCGGAACTTTACTTACCACTTCTTGCTCAATAAACTCTACGACGGTGTATCTCATTTTTGTGATAAATTCAAACTAAAATTTTTTAAAATAAAGTCAATATTAAGAAACGCCTGCAAAAATTAGTATATAGAGGGTAGGAAGGTAATGAAATACCTCTCGCGGTCCAAACAGGCTAGGGGAAGGAACACCCCGATAAAAAATCAAATCTACTGCCTTGCAGGGAGGAATTGTTTTCCCAAAGGCTAGGACATGGTTAAAGTCCAAAATGAAACCCGGATCGGTGTGCGTCGCAGTTCATTGGGAGTGCCTCGATTGTAGTTTTCGAGGCTGATGTGTGTTTTACTGCCGATATGACACTGTGGCGGACGACAAGTGGCCAGCCCCTTCGGGCCTTGATCAGGAAGTACGCATTGGACACGGAGATCGGACTCTGTGTTGCTCCGGGCGAGTTCCAGTCCGTCCGTGTATTCGGGGACTGGTAAAGCGAATGTTGGGGCTCAGGGAACTGGGGTAGGTCAATGCTAGACCGAGGATATACCCGTTCCCAACAATTTCGGCCCGCCCCCTTACGTACGAAGCGCTGGTAACTTTCTGGATGTTCGCTCAATTTTTTAAACTACAAGAACAATTTCCAAAACATCATGGTATGGTAACCATGGAAACAAACGACCCTGCCTCAATCAGAGAAATCGAAAGGAGTACTGAAGCACTTCTTGCCCTGGAGAAACTATTGAGAAAACTGAATACCGACATGAAGTCGAGAAAAACCATCGTCAAGGAAGTGCAATCCAAAATAGCGAAGGTCATGAGCACCTTTGTGCTCGTAAAACCAGCCATTGATTACGTGCGAAAAATGCTCACATGTGAGGAACGCATTCAACTCCGCTAGATGGAGTTGCATCCTAGAAGCCCTGCGGAGTCCCAGATTACCTGATGAGAATTATTGTCAGCTATTTCTCGAGACGTGTCCTGACTCGGAGTCGGGAATGAGGTCGTACGATATCACAGGTGGTGTTCCACAGGGATCAGTTCTCGGTCCATTGTTGTGGAATGTCATGTGCGATGCAGTGCTATATAAGACTCCAAATTCCGCATGGCGCTACGGCTGTTGGGTTTGCAGACGACGTTGCAGTGGTCATCGTCAGAAATTTCCTCGACGAGGTAACGTGTATCGCGAATGAAGCTATATTGCCAGCATTCGGTAGTGGCATTCGTCAGTTGGTCTACAGCTAGCAGAACACAAAACTGAAGCTGTCCTTGGGACCGGAAGAAAAAGGCGAAAACCATCACTCTTGCTACGGGAGACTGTGACATAATATCGCAATGCTCACTGAGATACCTAGGAGTACAGATCGATGCCAAGCTACGATTCGACGAACACCTCCGAATCGTTAGCCAAAGAGCATCGCGCGTCACACATGCTCCGTCGAGCATCATACCCAACACAGCAGGACCCCAGCAGAGCCGCAGACGACTTCTCTCTATGGTTACCAGTTCCCCCAAGTAGAAATCCAATCGGGCATGCCATGCCATGAACCAGGGCCCGGTCTGGTTTAAACCGGGAAATCTCGATGATAGGAATACTGACTGGGCCCTTACCAGGTTCCAGTCAGTATTCCCGACTGGGTATTGGTACAGTGCGTCACGCCGGGCGTTCCCAAGGGCCTGACCGGGATTCCATTTTCGTTTTTTTTTAATTTAATTACATAAAATATTTATATTGTTAGTTTATTTAAATTTTGTGAGTTGCAAATAAATCATTTTGCTATTATTAATTTATTCATAATAACTCATAATAATAATTCTCATACTAATTCATAATACTCATAATTCATAATTCTCATACTAATTCAAAAAACTCATAATAATTCATAATTCACTCATACATCGTATGAGTGAGTTTCCCAATAAGGAGCATAGATTGGAAAGTCCTCATAGACTAGTGGATAAGACAATGTTCTATCACTGCGGGGGCCTGGGTTCGTATCCTCTAACATCGAATCTGGTTTTTTCATTAGAAACCTCAGTTTGAATGGCTTAAAAATTTAAATAAATTAAATAATAAAATAAATTTTATTAATTAGTTTTTTAATAATTTTTTGGTCAAGCTCGGTCCGGTTAAACAGGATTCCCGGCTGGGTTCTAAGAGACGCCAGGCGTGACGTTCATACACGGTGCCATCCTAGGAATCCATGCCGAGTCCTTATCTGGTCGCATGGTTTCCTGGTCAGGCCCGGTTACAGCCCGATCGATATATCTATTTGGGCCGTCATGCTGTATGCAGCAACTGTATGGTTATCGGCTATGAACACCATCTCTTATGCTCGCATGATGACGAGGGTTTACCGAAGAGCTGCAACGCGGGTCATCTGTGCCTATCGCACAGTGTCTGACGAGGCCGCGTTTGTGTTAGCCGACATGACGCAAATAGACCTACCGGCAAACGAACGAGACCGGACTTACCGTCGCGAATGAAATTTCCCTGGAGACGCGAGAACGCCCATGGTGCAAGACGAGAAGAGAAAAACTGCGGAGACGTGGCAACGCAGATGGGATTCATCCACGGATGGAAGGTGAAATCACCACCTCATCCCTAACATCGCCACATGGAGCATAAGAAAACACGGAGAAGTTGACTTCTACCTCGCGCAACTCCTGGCAGGTCACGGCTGCTTCAAGTCGTACCTGAATAAATTTGGGCTGGACAACTCACCATCTTGTCCAACATGTGGTCATTTTGCCCAACCTGTGTTGAAATCGAGGAGACACGCCCTCAAGGACGAAAATATAAACCAATTTGTGAAAATTTTATATAAAATATATTTATTTTATAAACTCTTATATAAATTAAAGAATATAAAATCAAATTATATAAAATTTTTATAAAAATATCAAATAAAATATATACATTCCAAGATTTATATTTCAAAAATATAAAAATTTTACATAAACTAGGGAGCTTCGTTCGCTCCGCTCACTGCGCCCCCTGCGCGCTACGCGCGCCAACCCCGCATACGAATAGCAAATTCTAATTTCATTTTTTTTTCAG
>JAPYZS010002168.1:0-10208 GCA_030522925.1 Trissolcus japonicus
GGTTCTTTTTGACAACACAATAACGGCAAATTGACATTTGAAAGATACACGTTTTTATAACCTTACTTTGACACTTGCACTTATGCACTTGTATGAGTTCTTTATCTTGTTTTGGGAGCCTTTTATAATGCTTGTGGCTCATCGGCGGAAAGACGAACATCGTCATCGTATTCACGTTCGCATTTTCTTAATCCCTCCGCTCTCAATAATATTATCGCACATCTATAATACATGCGTTGGTCACCCAATAAGGTGCGTATGTTCAAAAAATAATACGTTTACTACAAAATTTTTTAAAATAAAGTTCTGGTTTTTCAAATTCTAATAAAAACGTCTGTGTCTAACAAGAACACATGCCTGTGTTCGCGCACTTTACAGAGCATTTTTAAACTTTGAAAAAACTTTTATGAATATCTTTCAATCAATCTCGTGAAGAATGAGATACAAAATTATTCTCGCAATACACCGAGAAAAAAAACCCTGTTTTTTTTAACAGGAAATTTAAGGTTAATATTCTGTGCTGCATGGTTACAATTTTTCCTGCTGCTTTTTCAGAAAATTGTTTTCATTGTTAACAAAAAAAGATTTCTTTCATTTAAGCAAAACATTCCTGTCATTTATGCAGGAAATACTTGTAATTGGAACAAGAAAGAATTGTCTGTTTAACACAAAGTTGAGGAATATTGTACTCTTAGTTGCAATAGCATAAAAATATGTTAGCGCAAAACCAAAATGATATTCCTGTTTCGTTTACAGGAATTTCTGTTATTACTACAGGATTTTTTCTCGGTGTACATAGATTTGAAAATTGGTGAAATTTTCATTAACACTTCTTTGATGCTAGAAACTAAAATAAGTTTTCAATTGCTCCTTGATAATATGATAATTTCATTATTCTATTATTATAATAATAAATTAGAATATAATCATAAAAAAAGTTTTTAATACAATTAAACAAAACACACTCTGGGACGCTTGCATGCAGATAAAAGTTTTTTTTACACACGAAATTCAAAGAGACGCATCTCGCATCTTTGAGAAGTATTATATAAAATTTCCTCGCTGTGCAGTTAAGAAGATTATTTATGGCTTTGCCTAATACTTTGCCTAGAAATCCAACATTAACTAGGCAATTCCTAGCATTTGCCGAGGGTCAAACAACTTTGCGTGATTCTCTTTAGGCAATTTTGTATTCTATTTAATTAAGTATGTAGAAAACGTAGAAATATAAATTAGTGCTAGAATATAATTATTTATTTGTTTTTGCAAAAAAGACCGGATTGGCAACGAGAGTTACATTTAATATTGTTTGATAGGCATAACAATTTCTCTGAAAGACATTAAGTTTTACAGTTGCATTTCTTAACACTTTGACCGCCGTTTAATGCTAGTTTGGAAACTATTTGTCTGAGACTTAATTCCGTCTTGTCAACATTTTATAATAACGATACCGGTTAAGGTTGTGAAATTATTTATAGTAGATTTTTTTTGTTTGAGATTTTGCATTGAGTAGAAATTTTTCAGTTTTGATGTGCAGAAACATGTTAACAGTGTTTCTATAAAATTTAGAAAATATGTAAAATAAGATTCATATATGTAAAATTGGTTAACAATTATCATTCAATTTTCAAGACACGAAACGCACGTGTTAACGTGTTAACTGTGTCAATCGGAAAAAACAGTTATAAACCAAAACAATATCAGTTCCTGTTCGCGATTTCATGTTCCCATCATAGCAAAAAATTATCCAGTGCAGTTAAGAATAAAAAAATCAGTTGAGCATAAGTTATTCATCTTTGATTATGAGCTGATTAGTGCCACAAAAGTGAAAATAAAAAGTTATGAAGTAAAACGTGAACCAAAATTTTGTTTAAATTTTCGAGGTACTGTTAACTAGTCTACAGAAAGTTGTCTAGACTATTTACAGATGTAATACTAGTCATAATCAATCAGAAATTTTGCAAGGAACACAGCGCACTTTTCAATTTTAGTGCCACTTGGAAAAAATGAAGAGTTATGAACAAAAACGGAAACCGAGTTTTTGTTTACATTTTCGAGGTAGCATGTCTACATGTTCATATGTCCACAAAAACTTGTTTCGAACGTGTGGGTGTATTAAATTGGTGTTAGTCGATCAGAAATTACGCAATAAGCACGATGGCTGCGTTATTCTGCTATTTTATTTGTAGTACTTGAAAAATATTTTTTTTTATAAAACGTTTCGAACTTCAATCAATATTTTATCTATTTTACCTATTTTCAATTCAATATTTTATCTATTAAAATGTACTTTCACAAATTGCGTATAGTTTCCTCATTTTTTTTGTTCCAAGGTACGTTGGACTAGATACTTCGGGATACTCCTTCGCTATAAAGGTACAACCTTTATAGCAAAGACGGCGGGGGGGGGGGGGTGGAGGTTCATGTGTACAAAATAGTTTGAGGTGATAATGAAAAAATGTTATGATACAGAATATAAAGTTCGAGAACATATTCAACTACTGCATAAAAAGAAACGAATAATTTAAGTAAAATATCAAAATTAATAAGAATAACAATTTCGTAAACGTGTCTAGAGATTTTGCACAGGATATTATAGTTAAACGTAGTGTAAATCAATCATGGCAAAGGCTTTATGTCTCGAACATAGGATAATATAATTACAAAACAAAACGTCTATTCTGCCGCATTTTATGTACATAAGTTCGAAAAGATTTTTCGGTATCATCAGTATTTAAATCAATTACGGTTTTAATAAAAAAAGATAATTTATCGTAGAAAATGCAGGATCATATTTTAATAACAGAATGACAGACATGTGTAAAGGTCAAGTTATATACATATTGAAACACAGGTCACCCAAGCAGTACACAAGTTAAGCTCATTGTTCATCAGACTAATTCAAAGCGTACTCATGTGCGTATAAGATTCACCTTGCACAGAAACCCTCACCGTATAATATTTTACGACTTGCTGATCTTTACGACTTAATTACCCAGTTATATATTACACCCCGAGGCTGTAGTATACTATACTAAACTATTATATTGATTACTCACGTCAGAGAAACAAATTGATTGGAAATGATTTGTATGCGATTGGATGTAACTAGAACGGGAATATTCATAAATTAAAATTAAATAAGTCAAATTGATGATTGTTATTAAATATGTTGATGAGCTAATGAGGAGTTTCACCTCGTTTTTACTTATTTCTCCTTATATTCATGTTCAATCAATAACTATGTTGTAGTTTATGACAAACATTATCCTACTGTACCAATGCCTTTTTACTTTTACCAACTACTTCATTTGTCTGAGAACGTCAAAGACCACGGTTCTTCATGTATTACTTCGTGCTTCATTTATAGAAATATGAACTGCCAGATAAGTAATCTCGTTCATGGCACAAGTTTACAAATTATTTCGAATGATTCATTCTTTGCTGGTTTCGAATATTTCAAATTCCAATTTTTGATCTCTGAAAAATCAGCACATTCATTTCGCGATAGTATTGTTAAACCTAACATGAGAATAAAGCTAACAAAAATATCAGATCCTCTATTCACTATCAGCGCTGTTAAGACTGGCAATACCATTGCCAGTGCCGGGCAATACCATTGCCCAATTTGAAAACTCATATTGTCAATTCTCTGTCGATAATAACAATCAAATTAGTTTTTCTCAACAAATGTTAAAAGATTCTGTTGAATTTAATGCCGAATCTTACACACGCAGAAAGCAAACATTATGCATGAAATTTACTTACAATGACGTTGAGTATGCAAGAGACTCCTCTTTGAGAAAAAAAATGGGTATATAACAAATCATTACGCGTTGGTTAATATTTTTGACGACTTGAACGAAAGAACTGTGTCTAACGAAAACGCACTCATATTTATCCGGTCGCAAAAATCGACAAATCAATTTTTGCTATGGAATTGAGATGCTTATATTTGTTATAATAGTAGTTATAACGATGTTTTGTATGTCATTGAACATACAAAATTTTGAAATATAGAATAATGCTCGTTATAATCGCTGCTGTATGAACATTAAAATATCATTATTAAAAAAAACATTTATGTTGAGATAATTTGATTGGTTTCAATGAATATGTCTAACGATCGGTGACTTCAAACTTATCAATATTTTAACTCCACATTTTTCCAATTAAGACTTATTTTGCATGAAGTATCTTTCAAGATTTTTAAAAGTTCGAAAGCTATCAATAAAGTTTTTAGTCTGATTGATTTAACTTGCAATGTATTAGAGTGTAAATAACAAAATATTCAACTATTTCTTTCACCCTCTCTTCTGAAAAATAGCTTTTATATTAAAATTACTACTATAACTCACTATTACAGATCAATAAACAACCTTTTTTCGAAAAAAGATATCAAAATCTAGTCATTTTTATGTGATAATCACAACTTTTTTTTTACATCAAATTCTGATTATTTAATTGGATAAAAAATTCGTCGAAATTCGATCGTGATAAAAAAATAAAAAAGGACTGGAAAAAAAAATTTTGTCTTATTCCCTCAATAAAAATTTGATCATTTTTGTATCATAATGGAAAATGTAACTTGAATGATCAAATTTCTATCATTTGTGTACAAAAAAGTTAATCAAGGTTTGATGAACTAAAAGAAGGACTAAAAATTGATCTTAATCACGACAAATAGAAATTATATCACAATTGTATGAATTTTCAATCACAAAATGATCATAAATGGTCCCATTTTTAAGATTAAATTGTAATCGCAAATAGCTTATCAATTTTTTATCAAAAATTGATGAAACAAATTTCACCCGGATTCCTTTGAAACCGAACCGAAATTAGACTTAGAAAGATTCAATTTTTAAAAACCATATCCGGATCGGAATCGTTATTTTATTCCGTCTGGAACCTTGATAAAAACATTCGCATTGTCATACTTGACAGTGAAAGTAGAAATTTTCCAGGCATTTGTATAGAAAATCATATGTTTAACAATATAAAGTCTCTCTTTTAGGTTTGAGATACGTGAAAGAGATATTTAACAATATTTATTTTTGGAAGCGATATAAAAATACCGCTTCTATATTACTATAAAAGTTATAAAATATAATCGAAATTATAAAAATTGAATTATTATTCATTGATTAATCGATTTATTATTTGTAAGATTAATGATTATTGTAAATATTTTTTACAGCCAGTTTGGTTACCATATCCGCTCCTTTAGGGTCAGTTCTATCTGGACTTCTAATGGATAAATTTGGTCGCAAAACAATATGCTTCCTCTCGTGCATGCCATGTATCATCTCGTGGATTCTTTTAATCCAAGCAAATTCAATGAGCATGATTTATGCATCACGAATCATTGGTGGATTAGGAGCAGGTCTCAGCTCAGTTGCACTGGTCTACACAGCCGAGATTAGCCACCCACATATTCGTCCGATGCTCCTTTCGTTTAGCTCTATCTACGTGGCTTTTGGCATTCTTATTGTGTGCTGCTTAGGAGCATTCCTCAACTGGTATAGCATGGCAGTCGTCTTTTTGGTCATAAACTGTATCACTTTTTGCAGCCTTTTTTACATCCCAGAATCACCAATATGGCTTTTGAATTTTGGCAATAATAAATCAATGGAAAAGCGAATAAAAAACATTGAAAAAAACTTGAAGAAGCTGTATCCCAGAGAAAACGTATGAATCAATATATTAATTCTAATTCTAGCCTTTTATAAATTACGTGAGTTCTTCTAACAGGGGGAAGTTCAGTCAAGCAAAGCCTTCAGCGACATGTCTATGTGTGTGTGGGGAGAGGGGGAGGGTATTTACATAACGTGACGGCTTTTTTTCTGCAATCGCCTACCGTTACAGTGAGGTTGACCCTAAAAATAATGTCTATAGTGACTTTTCATTATTTTTGGTTTTATATGATTTACTATATGATTTAACTTCATTTTGCGAAATTTTTTTTTATTTTTTATGAAAATTCAACCTAAAATGACCGAGGCGTCAATATGACGACTCTTTTAAATTAATAAATACTTCGCTAATATCAATTATTTAATTTCAATCAATATTAATTATTTGTTAAATTCAAACAAATTTTCATTAAATCGCAACTATTTTAGACAATCCTTACTAATATATGAATAACAAATTATATTTGGTTGTTCCGTTATTACTCAAAAACTAATAAAGTTTATGAGCTTTTTTCACATCAGGTTAACATTTTTAGGACTGACAAAGCTGTAAAAAAATTGAAAAAAAGATTTTTATGGTGAGAAATAGAGAAAAATTAGAACTCTAAATTTCAGTACCAAATAAAATGTCTACAAGTCAATTAATGTTATTAATTACCAGTATTTCATGTAACCCATATATAAAATTGGCGTAGACTATTGAAAAACTTTTTTTGCAAAGAAATTTTTTGTTTCGGTATGACGAAGAATTCCGTATATATTTAGATGTCAAAAATACATATTATTAAGAACCTTTTTGATGTGAATGATCAATTACATTTCCAACACCAATTTGATAAGCGTACGATATTTACATTTTTAATTTTTTATAAAAATGCGCGTTAACAAATAGATCGCGGAACATAATTGACTTCAATTTTGATTTCGATTTTGTTTGATTGATCTCGATCAATTTTGATCAATTCGATGTTTTCAATATCGAAAAGTCATGCCGTCAAATTGGCGGTGTCGGTCGTTGGAGGTAAATCTAAACGCTGGCCATTCTAGTGTTAAACAGATCAGTTACCTGACTTGAAAAGTTATTATTTGAAATCTTGTGAATCAAAAATGAATTCTAATCTTGTCAATTAACATACCTTGTTCAAAAAACTCATCTTATCAATTTAAAAAAAAAAAACAATTTTTCACATCATAACTATTAATGACAAATTACAACGTCGTAAAGTTGTCAAGAAACATTTTAAATTCAAATAAGTCAAATTTTTAGTAATTCTAAGAAAGCTTGGAAAAATTAAATTTTAATTTTGTCAAGTTAACTGTTGAAGAATTAGTTATTTTTGATATTACTGATGAATTTTTATTTTAGTTGAATTTCATGTCATTAATCGTAGCTAATTATTTTGAAGCAATATAGAAATTTCTTAATCCCAGATTGAAAAATTTGGTAAACTCTTCCAAAGTGAAAATTCAGTTATGAAAAAAAGCTAAGTAATCTCCTCCGGAATATATACTTTTATGATATATCATTTTCTTTCTCACTTCCAGACTTAGAACTGTTAGCTATTGATGAACGGTTGTGATAAAAGACAACCTCAGTTAGTAAAAGTATTTTGTTATGTCAAGTAAAATTTCATGAAAAAGTCAGCATAGTTGAGTATTATATATATAATAGTTGAATATAAGGATTGGTTTGATATATTTCGTTTGATACATAATTTCGATTAGGAGATAAGAAATTGAACAACATTGTAACAAACAATGAAAAAAATTATTATTTTCACAAAACTAGATGAAATTTATTCGAATTTCGCAAAACCGATTTGCAGTGTTTATTTGGAAAATCCCATTGAAAAATCTTATGTACAAGAAAACTTTCAAGAGATGTGAAAAGTATACGTTAATTAAAAAGTCATAAATTGTTCAAATCATTCAGAAAATATCTGAATTTTTTCTGAGAAGTCATTTCAACATTAAGAGGAGATCTTATCTCTGATTTTCTTATTAAAAATTTTATTCTGAAGAAGTTTACCGGACTTTAATTATCAGTATTTATTTGTATCTCAGAATAATAACTCTAAAAAAACATTTGAATCCGCATTGAAAATTTTCAAAGCAGCGTTAGAGAAACAATACTCGTTTGAAATGAAACTATTGTGTAATTTGTAAATCAAAAAACTTTATGTATAGACTGATTTTTACATTATGTAATATCAAAAGAAAAAAGATGTGAGGTTCAAAAAACAAAAAAAATCCGTAAATTTTTTAAGGTCTTGCACTGATCAAAAATCATATTCATAGTAACCCAATTAGTTGGACAGTTAGCTTAAATACGAGAACAATGCAATCAATTTTTTGATAATAGTCTGATCATTTCTAATTTATCATGTTGAAATATTTGATTTGATAAAATAACGGGAAGCAGAAAACCGATGAGATGGTACACCTGCCCTTTGACGGTAAAATTGGGAGAAAATCCAGGCTGACGAATGATTTCATCTGCATCGAAAGATGTCATAAGAAAACACAAATTGTATCTTCTTATGGAAGTTAAAAAACGGTGCGAATTCTCGAAATGACCTAGTAGCAGTGATTTCAATGGTTACGGAAGATTTCCTATAGTAGCAATTCGACCTTTCCATCGCAGCAACACGAACCAGAAGTTTTGCCAGGCCATTTTGGTACTTAGCAAAATGAACACACCATATTTATAGCACCAATTTGAATCAGGGGATGTTAATTGTATGTTATATAGGGCTAGTAGTTAACGGAGGGAACTATGAACAAAATAAATATGTTTCTTTCTATATAATAGTTGTTTCACCAATATTTTTAAATCGCCATTTTGGATCCAGCAAATTGATTTGTGATCATATACAGGGTGTCCAAAAAGAGTGGAAACGCTCAAATTAGAGCGAAATTTTATGAAAAAATGACAAAACCAAAAAACACGTATCGAATATTTTTTGAAGCTTTATCGATTGACACCATTTTCAACCCTCCACCCCCCAACCCCGGGGCGGGGGTAGCTTTGGAATCTTAAATGGGGACCCCCATTTTTTATTGCAACTTCAGATTTTCCAGACACGAACACAAATAAAAACATAAAAAATGACCTCACACCCCCATTCCCGCGAGCGGAGATTGTGACTCTTATCGGGGTGCATGATTAAGGTAAGTCCCCTTGCCTCTCACCATCGGGGTGCTTGATTGAGGTGAGTCCCCTTGCCTCTCACTATCGGGGTGCTTGATTGAGGTGAGTCCCTTTGCCTCTCACCATCGGGGTGCTTGATTAAGGTGAGTCCCCTTGCCTCTCACCATCGGGGTGCTTGATTAAGGTGAGTCCCCTTGCCTCTCACCATAAAAACGGCAGATTGTTTACTGAATAAGATGTTCCAATTGATGCCCTTCGACCACTTGGCAGTGTCCCATTCGTACGTACATATTGTTGATAACTTCTTGTAGAGTATTCGGTGTTATTGAATTAGAGACGTCTATTATTCTTTGTTTAAATTCCTCAATGTCCCGTGGTTTAGTTTCGTACATCTTACTCTTTGAAAATCCCCAATATAAATAATCTAGTGGAGTCAGGTCAGGTGATCTTGGTGGCCACTCAATTGAACCTCTTCTACCAATCCAACGTTCAGGAAAAGTATAGTTCAGAAAATTTTGAACGATCAATGCACAATGACACTGATCTACATCCTGCTAAAACCAAACGTTGTCAAATGCTATACCAGCGATGCAACGAATAGAGGGTAATATCTGTTCATTTAATAAATCCAGGTACTTTTGACCTGTTAAATTCCCGTCGATGAAAAATGGTCCAACAAAATTCCAGCCCAAACATTTACTTTTTCTGGATACTGCGTATCCAATGAGGGTTTTCATCTGACCAATATCGCATATTTTGTCTATTGACCTCTCCACTTAATTGAAAAGTAGCTTCGTCAGAAAAGAATGTCCAAAACAAAAATCGCATATTTTCGTCACATCGTATCATCATTTCTTCACAGAATTCTAATATTCGATCGAAGTCGTCTTCTAAAAGCTCTTGCGTCAATTTGATTTTATGGATGGAACAAACGAGAAGATTATTTGGCCCTCCTGGACCCGTACTAAACAACAAACAAATAAGCTGGGCTCGAACCAGCATGCTAGGCTACGGTAACAGGAGAGGCGCAAGCAAGCAAGGCGGAACACTCATGCCACACATGAGGATGGAAAGAGCAAGCAAAAACCAAGCAAATGAAACTAAGAAATGAAACAGAATGACGGGTGCAACAAATAAAATGTCAACAACAATGAGGCGAGCTGTGCGAGAGAGAGAGAGAATGACATGTCACATCTGACGTACAGAAGGGACGTGATATGCGTCACCGGGTTTTACGGTGGTTTTCAGAGCCGAAAGCAAACGGAACGGACTCACCAATTAGCTGGGCCGGCTTGGAGCCGGTGTGCAAAAGGCCGGTTGAGATGGCCGCCGCCATCTCGTCGCTGGTCACGGTCGCCGCT
>JAPYZS010002169.1:0-10915 GCA_030522925.1 Trissolcus japonicus
CACCGCCGACTCTGTCAACGGATTCAACGCCGTTGTTGAAAAGGAACCCGCGACCGTTGCCGTAGCCGCTGCCCCGGTGGAAGCAATCCCTGCAAAAATTGTGGCCCCAGCACCAGTGGCTCTCACGACCTATGCTGCCCCAGCTGTTGCAAAAATTGCTGCACCGTTGACCTACGCCAGTTATGCTGCCCAAGCTGCAGCTTATTCCACTTACAGCTCCCCAGTTGCCTACAACAGTTATGGCGTGCCACTTAGTGCCAAAATTGTAGCCCCAGCTGCTTACCATGGCCTTGCGTCTCCATTCGCGTATTCTAATCTTGTGTCTCCGTTCGTGCACTCCAGCTATGTTACCCCGTACTCTCAGGCTTACTCTGCTGCCTATTATCACTAGGATCATTTTTCATTTGTAATATATATATCTTGTCAGATGTTGAAATAAAAATCCAATCTCAGTATTTATAAGTACTTTATTATTTTTGCCAATTTCGCACTCGTTCTAAGATAAAGTTTTAATTGAAGTTTTAAAATATTATTTAATTTCATAAACCTTTCAGTTCATTTTATAGAATAATGTTTAAAAATCACGAAATTTTAGTTGCAAAAATTTAATTCCGAAAATACGATTTAATTGGTAAAATTATGTAGAAATTGCAGAGCATACAATCTATATCGTTCAATTGATGTTAAGTGTCGCACATAATTGAATTTCTATAAATTCGGCTAAAACAGTCAAAAAAACATAACAACCCTAGTAAAAATGATAATATATTGACCATACGTAAAACATATATTGACAATATATTATTTTAAATATAATATATTGACCATATATTGACAATATATTAACCATATATTGACAATACATTATCAATATATTAATTGTTTTGTATAGTCGCTAATATATTGACAACGTATGACCATGCATGGAAAATGTTTAATAATTTATGGTCAATATATTGTCAATACATTCTTAATATATTGTCATTATATTGACAATATATTATTATTATGTGGTCAATACATGATTTTCTTAAAAATAATATATTGACAATATATGGTCAATATATTAAAACATGTTCATTCGAGCGTCCAAGATAACTTAAACTGACCGATATATTCTTTTCTATTCAGACTTATCAATGTAAATCTTCGATGTAAAAATGCAGCCAAATAATGAAAAAAATATAGAAAGTTAAAATTATTACAGAATTCAAAAGTTTATTTGTTTTGTATATTTTTTTAAATTTTGATATATTCTAAGTGGCAAAGGTGTTTGAAATTGAAAATTTTCTTGATACTTTTTCGATTTAGAAAAAGGGCTTACCAAGCGCAAGTCCGGTTATTGCATCCGAGTCTTCAATTAAACAATCAAAAACAAATTTGCTGATGAAAAAGTTCTAATATGATGAAAATATTCTGATATGAAAAATCTTATTTTACGGTTGAGAAATATTCCGACACCATAAACCTTGTCCTCCAATGTAAAAACAATAGATTTTACGCTGGAGAACAGTAGTTACGAAAATTGTCAATACCGCGATTTCTTAATTAGATTGTCTTTTTGGGTATATAAAGTCTGCAAATTAGACAACTCATATCATTCATCCAGTTCCATTTGAACAATCATCATGACTCTAAAGGTAAGAGACTCCAAAGAAAAGAGTAGTTTTTATTATATAAACTATGTTTATATTCCAAATTCTGTTCAAATTAAAATTGGAAAAAATGGCACATCATTTTAAAAATTTTTTTTAAATTATTCAATCTATGTTTTGATTTTAGTTTGTACTCCTTGCTGCGTGCCTGGCTGCGGCCAATGCTGATTATGCACCAGTGGCACCATTAAGTTACAATGTCCCTGTGGTGTCTGACTACTATCATCGTCCTCAATATGCTTTCAAATATGGAGTAAACGATCCTCTGACTGGCGACAACAAACACCACGAAGAAAGTCGCAACGGAGACATCGTAAAGGGTAGCTACTCCCTTGTGGAAGCTGACGGAACACGCCGAGTAGTGCACTATACCGCTGACCCTGTCAACGGGTTCAATGCAGTTGTCAGCAAAGAACCGGTGTACAATACTTATTACGGAGCACCAACTTCTTACGCCAACTTTATCACACCGTATGCTCAAGCTTATAAAACTTGGTAAATTGTATGGTTCATAATACATTGTATATATCTGAAAATTTTTATTGTTATTTTAATAAAAAATATTATATATTTGAAATCATTCGTCTATCATTTTGTTTTATTTATTGTCTGAACTAACGTCCATAATAGTATACCATTTAACGAAAATAAATAAATACATAAGATTAAAACATTTTAATATTTAACAACGTGAATAATAGTGTAAATACTTGTTTTCATTGTTTATATTATTTTATTGCAGAGTTAAAAAATACATTGGAATTTTTTATATAAATATCATACGTTGGTATTTTTTATATAAAAACTTCATTAAAAAAAGGACTCGTAAAAAAATTCTTACATTCTTTTATTTGAACTCTATGTCATTATTAACAGCTAAAACTTATATAAACAGATATAATGAAAACAATTCTTTCAAACAAAATTTCAATCAAATATGATGAATTTTATAATCGTCGTATGTATACTAATTGACAGAATGGATACCTTTAACAAAATTAATAAATGAACGGTAAACAATACGAACAAAAGCTTAAACATAGATCGCCTTTATATACGATGCCAAAACTGGATAAAGTGATTTACATTTTCCGCTGATAATGATTTCGAATACTTCATTTTTTGGCATTTTACATGTGTTTCGAATGATATTTTTAATAGGACACACCTGTTCTTCAGGGTTGTAACCCATCTCGCGCACAAGAATATTTTGACCACGCGAATGAATTGTTTGTACTATATCCTCAGCATGTGATTTGTCTATACCTTTGAATGAATGGTTGTCCAGTATTTTCATGTACAATGTCGACAAATTTGGCATCAACTTCAACATATGACAAGCGTTGGCCAAAATTTGACAGCGAATTAACTTGTCATAATATTCAAGATCTTCCTTATCCTTATCCTCATAATCATGAAAATCCTCATTCGAAAAGCCTTCAAGAGTATCCCTGATAACGAACTTCTTCAAATTCATTATTACTTTTCGAAGTTTCACTCTCAATGTTCTCAAATGCAAAGTATCCAAATTTGGCAGAGACAACAAAACTTCGAGCGAGTGTTTTGTGAACTCGCATTTCTCTAAAAAAATATAACAATACAATTGTTAATTTTGAAAATGATGTATTAATTAAGTAAAATTAATAAAATAAAATGAAAAAAATTAAGTAAAAAAAACATTTTACGATGTTCTTTTATCTGCTTCTATAAGACGAACTCAAAAAAGTGTTGCTATGGGGATCAAAAAACTATACTTCACAATTTTCAACATTATTCAGAACTCTAATTTTGTTTTAAAAAATGTTTAAAGTTTTATTTTTTAATGTTTTCAACTAGTGTAGTTAACCGGTTTTTCCTCAAAGCCACAGATATGATCCTTTTTATTAGGGGTGTCAAAATTAATTTATATATATAACTTAGAATAGAGACCTATCTTTAAACAGCGGATCAACTGGCAGTTTTCAACAATTTGTTTGCACAAATCTAGAGATAATGTGATACCCGCCAGGTTTAACTTTGTGAGATTCGTACACCTTGGAATGAAGGATACGACGTCTGTATCGTAACTCAATGTGTCGTTGTACAAATACGTCGGATGGCGCAGACATAACGCAGTTAAATTTGGAGCGTGTTTTGCCAGTTTTTCTGAAATTTCTATAGGAATTAATTCTCCCACATGTTTCAGATGAAATGCTGATAACTGAGTCTGCTTTTGTAAAAGCTAAAATAACAATAATTAATATAATATTTTATGTTTAATTTTTATGTATATGAATATAATGACAAAAATTATATTAGTAAACCTCAATTATTTTGTTGGGAGTATCATCACTTGAGTATTTTTCCCAGAAGTGTAATCGTATATTTTTTAGATTGCTTGGCAGAACAGAAGTTCTGCCAAGAGTTCACGACCCGAGTTCACGAGTGAAGTTAATTTTAAAAGTAGTCAGCCGATTGTTCCTTCGAAAAAATTGTGCCCAATCGTCCAACGGGGCATCATAAAAAGAATCCAGCACTAATGTTTCTATACTCTCTGATTGTTGAAAGATCTTTAAGAATTCTCTGAATTCTTTCACTGTGACTGATGTCACAATATATTTGAAAAAACCTAATTGAACTGAGACGATCGTTGTTCCATATCCAGGGCCCTGCTCCCTTACGATATTCATATTTTTATACATGCACGATTGTCCATATCTAGGACACCTCAACTTTGCGTTCTTTAGATTTGGAGCAACAAACTTAAAGATGTTTATAAATTCTCCGAAATTCAGTTTTTCCGCATTTGACTTTGCAAAAGTTCCTTGTTTAATTTGCATATATCTTATAGAGGTACAATTTCGACTGACCGTTGAAGCAGCTTGTGCCCATAATTTGCAAACTGAAAAATAATATGAACGTAAAATTAATTGATTCCGGTGCATTTGTGATAATTTAATACATAGAAATATCTGTTATTAGATAATGCATAGTATATACCTTGGGCACAGTTCACTAGATCCTTCAGTGAAAGAAACTTTAAAAGATGTTCTACGCAATCTTGATTCAATAAATAATTGTTCTCAGTAGTGTTCTCGGTATTATCGGCCATCTAAAAGAAATGAATAAAATGAATTGTTTCTTCACCCTTTGATACTCGCGCAAATTTTTTCCATTATGGAGTCGCCTATTCATATCATGATGACAAAACTGAGTATATTTACACTTTTTTATTCCAGATGAACAGAGAAATATTTAGTTGGATTCAAGTAAAATTGTTCTGTAATATATACCTTCAAGGCGAATTCGAAGCAAATTTTCACTCGTTTTAAATTATGTATTATCGTTCGTTGTCGTCAGTTATAAAATTTTATATTATTTCGTCAGTTATAAAAAACGCGCTTCATTTTGATTATCAATTTGAATGAAACTTTTTACATAATATATATGATAACAATTACTGTAATTGTTTTTTTATAAAATAACTTTCATCATTTCTGACAAAGAAAGTGATAAAAGTTGCATAGGTTATAAATTGTTTATCATTAATTAATTTATAAATTCCATTTTCATAATTATAATTCAATAATCATCATCACATATGTAATTGATTCAATTCAATCTGGCCCGCAGATGAATGAACCAATCAGAATGATGCAATTTCACAGTTGTCGTCAACTTTTTCCTTTTAGGATACGAGGCGGTGGAGTTCGCTCAAACACGACACTATGTGACATGGTGGAGAGAGGGTGAAATTTAAAATGTGACATCACGTTTGATGCTAAGACTTTAAAATAAATGAAAAAGGGACACTGGTCATTGAATCTTTTACAAATAATGTAAAAAATAATTTATTGTTAAACTTATCTCATTATACACTGTGGAACAATCATTCTTATCAGTTAGTTTTATTTTTGTACTAATTTATTAACCCTTAAGCCCCCATTGTATCGTATTTGATTGACATTTTTTAGATTTTTTAAACGTTTCCTATCATTAGGTTCATTGTATCATATACCTCTCGATACTTAATCAGTTTTAGATTTAAAAAAAAAATTTTAAATACCATAAAAAACATAAAAAAAGTCAAAACATTATTTTAGGCTCGAGAATAGGTCGTCTTCCTCACTGAAATTAATTTGTAAAGTAGTCAACAGATCGTTAGTTTTAACAATTAGTCGCTCGTTTGTCCAATGTGTTTGGCATGATAAAAAAAATGCACCACAATCTTTTCTATACTATTTGATCGATGAAGGATTTTTAAGAATTCTTTTAATTCTTGCTTTTTGATTGATGACATAATGTAATTGAAAGGACCAAATTGAACGGAGATCGCTGTTCTCTGGTCGTATATTACAGAACACTTAAACACTATGTTTTTTAGATTTGGAGCGACAAATTTGAAGATGTTTATAAATTCTCCGAAATTCAGTTTTTCCGTATTTGATTCTGTGAAAGTGTCTTGACTAATTTCGGCATATCTCAAAGTAGTGCACTTTCGGCAAACCGTTGAAGCTGCTTGTGCCCATAATTTGCAAACTGAAAAATAATATGAACGTAAAATTAATTGATTCCAGTGCATTTGTGACAATTTAATGCATAGAAATTTATATTCGTTATTAGATAATGCATAGTATATACCTTGGGCACAGTTCACTCGATCCTTCAGTGAAAGAAACTTTAAAAGATGTTCTACGCAATCTTGATTTAATACATAATTGTTCTCAGTACTGTTCTCGGTATTATCGGCGGCCATCTAAAAGAAATTAATAAAATGAATTACGTCTTAAGGTGAAATGGAGATCGATTTCAACGCTTCGAAATTTTGTTTAAAAAAATCTCTGACACCAGTGCACCAAATCGATTCAAATTTCGCAAGCATTCATAAAAAGTGAGAACAAAGGTTCTAAAAGAGCCGGTTTTTCGATTTTTTAGTCAAAAATTTGTTTTCTAAAAATACTAAAAATGACGCGCGTGACACTTCTGACTTTGGTCACTCTATTTATTTTGTCAGGTGAAAAAATCGAAAAACCGGTTCTTGTAGGGTCTAAATAAAATACACACACTAACACCGGTATAAATCACTTATTTTTGACGTGTCCAAAAATTTCGGACAAAAAATATCAACACTCAGCGATCGGAATCAGACATGCTGTCCATACATCATTGCCCTCTGGCGGAAGTACAGACGGCGCGTAATATCGCCTATTTTGAAGTATGAATTTTATCTAATTAAAAACTTATGAATTTAATTAGTAAAAATTCATAATTTTTCTAATTTTTCAAATGTTTCAAAATTTTTTCAGCCCTTGAAAAACCGAGAAGTCTCTGGGAATATTTTGTTATCCGGGAATTTTTATTCCAATGTTAAATTAAAAAAAATTTCTAAAAAATTATTCGACCTAAATGAAAATTAAAAAATTATAAATAAAATGAATTTAACATAAATCGATTTTTAATTATTTAAGAATTCATATTTACAAAATGGATTTTTGAATTCCCACCCTGTTTGTGCGCCCAAATTGTTTATTAAGCTGTAAAATTTTAAGAACTATGTGATTCAAAATCACAACATGAAAAAAATTTATTTTCTGTACATTCGTTGTTTATTTTCTGTAAATTTGTTGTAAATGTTGTTTTAATCCTAACGCTTTTTGTTTCGAGGAACTGGTATTTTCAACTCCCGTCCAGAAGCCACATCGGGCCCACAAGACAGTTTATTGTCATATTATTTATATGATATTATCATTAATATCATTATTAATAGAATATTAATATAAGAGTGTTTAATTTAAATTGTTGATCTGAAATTGAAATTTTGAACTTAGGTCTAACTCTCTATCAAATAGATATTTTTATATCAAAAGAAGTGTCATTTCTGTTACCCTTATAGGTCTTCGTATGAAAAAATTGTTGACATTGTGGATAACAGCTTGGGGTGAAAATGAAATAAACCACTAATTTATTTTGTTTTCATGATGAGAATATATTAAAAAATTATCGTTTCATTTTAGTTTACATTAGAATCTGCAGATAAACAAGAAACATTTACCAGGCATGGTAAGCAGAGGTGTATGCCTGAGCGTATGGGGAAGCGTAGCTAGCGTAGGAGATGGGTGATACGAATTTGGCAGCAAGAGGAGCAGCGTAGCTGGTCAAAGGAGCGGAGTAGCTTGCGTAAGCTGCTGGGGCGGCGTAGCTGTTGGCGTAGGACAGAGGAGCAGCAATTTTGGCATAAGATGGGGCAGCATAAGTCAATGGAGCTGCGAGTTTTGTGTAGGCTGGGGCAGCATAGTTGGCGTAAGCTACTGGGGCGGCTACAACTGGAGCAACACTTTTCACGGCAAGAGCAGCGGGTTGTTTGTCAACAACGGCGTTGAATCCGTTGATGGGATCGGCGGTGTAGTGCACGACGCGGCGAGTTCCGTCGGCTTCCTGCAGGGAGTAGCTGCCCTTGACAATGTCTCCGTTGCGCGATTCTTCGTGGTGTTTGTTGTCGCCGGTCAGAGCGTCCTGGACTCCGTAACCGTACGCGTACTGTGGCTGGTGATGGTAGTCAGCTACGACTGCCTTTGCCAACGGCGCAGCATATGCCAGTGGGGCGGCAACTGGTACCAAACCAGCTCGGGCTGCGGCCAGACAAGCGGCGAAGACTACGAACTGAAATATACAAAGTTTTATTAAAAATAAATCACATCGAAATTAATAAACAAATGCTTTGTTTTCGTTTGAAAACTTTTTGTAAATAAAAATATACTGTTTTGAGATTTGAAAATCAGAAAGACAATTTTTGAATGTTGTATTTAACTTTGTGGCCAAATACATACCTTGGATGCCATGGTTGATATTATTCGATCGAGATTGATTGAATGATGAAAATTGAACATATGACAGCTTCTTTTATACTAAACACTGGACACTGTCTAACAATATCTGGGAGTTGCTGACGTAACAAGTGACACTGTACGAAATATGCTATGCGATTTTTCTAACGAGAGAAGGGGCTTTTTAATAAAGAATGTATGTCCTAGCTATAGTTTTGGTGTTTTGAAACATTCTATTATACAGCAACTTTATGATTTTGTATTAATCATAATTCCATTGAGACTGATCGATCCTATAGACTTTTTTTTTTCTGTTTGAAAAACGGTTCACGGCCTTGTGAAAAAAAGTTGAAATTGTTTTTTGACACATTCTGGGAACTACAATCCGTTCTTATTGTAAAAAATGAATTTTTATTAAAGTTGCAAACAAAAGAATGTTATTAATTTTCAATATGGACAATTTATGCAAAATTCAGTTGACAAACATCAAAAGCTTGTATATAACATATTTATTTTTAAAGAATCATATATTAAATTTTACTTCTTTTTATTTCATCGTATATTTTTATTAATTCATTTTTATTTGATCAAACTTGTGCAGGAGAACAAACAAAGAAATGAAACTTTCATTCTATTTTCAGAGTATATTATGAAGTCTCAAGAATGATGGAATTATAGATTTTTATATATTTCATATTCATATTCATATATTGAAGGAGATAAGAATCATTGCTTTCAAATCACAAATACAGATGTGTATCAACAGAAATCAACTCTGATGTGTATCCTACATCATTTTTATCATTAAAGGAAAATTATTCAACATTATTTTATTTAATATATTTAAACCCTATTCTTTTTATTATTTTACAGGTTTTTCTCGGCGCCAGAATGATTCTGCGGTAATAATTCTAACTTCGAGTGACGAACTGCAATCCATCACTATAAAGGGAGGATGGAATTTGACGTTATTTGAAATCTCGGACTCTGGCAATATTGTTTTAGACCGTTTAGACCGTTAGATAGTTTAGATTTAACAGAAACCAATTTAATGAGAGGTATTTTTATTTTGTAAAGCTTACAGTCGTTTCAGGGGGGAGATGTGGCCGTGGTCATTCACAAAGTATAATTCACGAATTTTCGTTTAATTTTAAAAAACGAAATATTCAAAAAGTTATAAACGAAACTGAGACAATAATTTTATATCTATATACTTTTAAGTTTGAGATTAAATATTGTAAACTTTTTGTTTCTCAGTTGTTCATTAATTTATTTTTCAATCCAACGTCGCTTGTGTGAATAATCTATTTCCGAATTACATTAACGATCAAAAATGATAAAAATATGATTTTTTTCTTCTTTGTCTACCTTAAAATCTAATCAATTATGTACATTTATTTAATAAACAAATGACAAAATATTTGAGAGAAACAGGTCATGTCCCTAATAAAGAATATTAATTATGATTATGATTAAAAATGTACTCATCAATTCAAGCAGTAAAATTTAAATAAGTATATTAATTGTTATTAAAAAAATTGCTATGTTAAAAATGGCATTACCAATAATTAAATAATTTATACATAGCCTGTAAAAAAATACGCATAATCGACAAAGAGATAAGACAAATGGAGATTGCGTTTTTCATTGAACACGGACCGTCCACTTATTTATAGAGATAAAATAGAGACCTCTGTATAACAAAGAATATGATGATTATTTATTAATTGTAAAAATCAAGATTCACTGACCACAAAATCAAGTGCGTCAGATGTCCGCAACGGAGGACGTCAGCAGTCCTAACTTTTTTTTCCGTGTAGAACTGTTAAATATTTTATTTCAATATTTATTTATTTATTTAATTTTTTTTTTTTTTGAAATGGAAAAAACTTGAGAGGAAACATATTAAGGGATCAATAAAATTAAATACCATTTCCTATTTTTATTTAACTTAAATTATTTTATTGAACTATCATTTTGATGGTTGTGAATAGTACATTTTTGTACCATGCATACAGCAGCCACGAGCAGAACTACGTTTTTAATACGAATACTAGCGCGGAAAATTGTCTCAGCGCGACCGCGGATAACAATAATTTTCTACACTGGCACTAGTACTAAAAAGCACTTTTCAATATTTAAAATATAATTTCACGAAAGAAATTTTGAAGATTGACTTTTTTCCAAGCGTACATGAAATATGCATTGATTATATTTATTTTTTCCTAAACGATGACAGTTTACCAGGCGTAATGCGCTTGGGCATATGGCGAAGCGTAACTGGCATAAGAGATGGGTGTTGCATATCCGGCACCAAGAGGTGCAGCGTAACTTGTCAAAGGAGCAGAGTAGCTGGCGTACGAAGCTGGGGCAGCGTAGCTGGTGGCGTAGGTCAGAGGAGCAGCAATTTTGGTGTAAGCTGGGGCAGCGTAGCTGCTGTAAGCCACTGGTGCAGCG
>JAPYZS010002170.1:0-12850 GCA_030522925.1 Trissolcus japonicus
ATGATATAAACACCGAGAAAGTTTGAATTTGAAAATAATTCAATTTGAGTTGAAGAATGTTTGTATTTAAATTAATTTAAATTGGCGCTTTCGATACAGCTCTTTTCGGTGCTTATGATATATATACACTGTGCACAAAAAGTTAGGGAACACTTACTATGGCATTTAAATGCACAAGTGTCCCTTAACTTTTTGTGCAGAGTATATTTCGGCGCTTTCGATACAACAATTCGGCGCTTATGATGTCCTGATAATAAGGAATTGGCGCTTTTGAAAAACACCGTATTTTTCATTGCAAGAAATAATATATCGTGTTTTTGTGATTCTCGATTGATTCATCAACAATGACAGCGCTACTTTTCTCTGGATTATTCAAAACATTGCCAGTCCTTTAACGTTTAAGCTGCCGGAAAGACTTCATATAGATGTGTCGAATCAATTGTTACGCGATCTTCTCTAGTAAAAAAATCATATATTGTCCATATATTATCAATATATTGACAATATATTATTCTTTTGACCATGTATTGATAATATATTATCAATACATTAACAATATATGAACAATATATTGTCCATATCAAGGGGTTGGAAACTTGTAACTCTTTTAATGAGTTCTCAAAGAATAACAACAGTTCCAAAGAGTGCCAATGAGTTTCCAAGAGTGTTAATGAGTACCCATGAGTACCAAAGAGTTCTAAAGAGTATCAAAGAGTGCTAAAGAGTTTCAAAGAGTATCAATGATTGGCTATGAGTATTAATGATTATCTATAAGTACCTATGAGTACCAAAGAATTCTAAAGCGTCAAAGGGTTAGAAACTTGTAACTCTTTTAAGTTCTTTTATGTTTGAGTTAAGAGGGCTCAAAGAGTACCAAGAGTTCCAAAGAGTGCCAATGAGTGTCCATGAGTATTAATGAGTACCCATGAGTACCAAAGAGTTCTAAAGAGTATTAAAGAGTGCTAAAGAGTACCAGGGAGTTCTAAAGAGTATTAAAGGTGCTTAAGAGTTTCAAAGAGTATCAATGAGTGGCTATGAGTACCAAAGAATTTTAACGAATTTTTGTGAACATTTTTTTCAGCAAATTTTTTTCAAATAATAAGAACCTATTGATTAGAGAGATAATAAATTTTTAAGTACGCGCGGCTTACCAACACCCGAGATAGAAATTTGTGTGATTAGCGAATTGTAATAAATGGCCAATGTTGACCCAATATTGGTATACGAGTGTCGGTGTCCAGTATAGGCCCAATAATGACCCGTACGTCTTATCAGTGATTTGCCATACACCGTTTTACCGATAAGATCCCAGAAATTATGCAACAGTAGGTGCATTATTGGCACTCTGTTGGATATATTTTTTATAATAAAATATTGTTTAAACAAATTTGTTACAAAAAATTTTTTCACACTAATAGAATTGTGTCAATATAAATATCCTTTAGTTTTGATAATCAAAATAATTATAATCTTAATATCAATCCTAAAATTTATTAGCACAAATTTTTAGTACCAATTGTTGAACAATCAAGAACACAATTAAGAACACAATTAAATTATTATAATTAATAAACAACAGTTATTCAATCAATTTATCAAATTTATCAAAAACCATAATAAATAATTATTAAAAAATATGTTATGTCCTGGTTTTGAATACTATTCTATTGGTAACCATAACGGTCAACGTTTGTTTACAAGTCGCGAAGTCAGTCAGTGTGTTACGTCGTGTCAAGTACAAAAGTCATGTCAAGTCTGTCCACGAGTGAATAATTACAATTGTTGATTTAAACGAGAGTTTACTTTGAGTTACAATAAAATAAATTTAAATAAATTGAACTGAAATCTAAAATAGAAATAAAGGTTAATTTCATTAATATTGATTTTGTTCGTAAAATTGTTCCAATTTTCAATCAATTATTCGTATTCGTTCGATTTGATTTTTCGTAATTTTTCTCTTATTTAATATATTTATATATCCTCGTTTTTGATAAATGGATTAAATAACTGTTTATGACTATCAGCTTATCACACGAATTTCCATTTGGGGTGTTGGTAAGCCGCGCGTACTTGAAAATTTATCATAGCTCTAATCAATAGGTTATTATTTGAAAAAAAATTTGCTGAATAAAATGTCCACAAAAACTCATAGCCACTCATTGATAGTCTTTGAAACTCTTTAGCACTCTTTAATACTCTTTAGAACTCTTTGGTACTCATGGGTACTCATTGGCACTGTTTGGAACTTTTGGTACTCTATGAGCACTCATTAAAAGAGTTACAAGTTTCCAACCCCTTGGTCCATATATTGTCAATACATTGACAATATATTGATAATGTGTTGTCAATATATAGTCAATATATAATTTCTTAAATAATATATTGTCAATATATGCTTTATGTATGGACAATATATGATCCTTTTTACTAGGGTTCTTCCTTCCCGTTAAAAATCTCGCGACAAAATTCTCCGAGTGTTTATACCACAATTTTCCCAGTGGAATGTGTCAAAAGTTCCACGAAAGTCGTACGCATAAATACACGCATGATTGCGTCATGACAATCACAAAAATTGTTATCCCCTTTTGTAAGCAGGCAGCTTTGACGCCAAGAACAGACGCCCAATTCTCATTGCACATACCAATGCGATATTTTTTTCATGCAAATAAGAATTGATATAGTTTGTGTTTTTCTGTAATAAAATTTCACAATGCATAGAATGTTTTTTGCAAAATAACATTAAATGTCTCTTTTTTTTTTCTCTAAAATTGCAGTGTCTAAAATGTAATTTTTTCATTCGTTTGTTTATTCTTTTTGTTTTTTATAAATTGTTCGTTGTTTTTTTAAGAAGCCTTTTTTTTTTGAGATCATGAACGTTTACTTGGTTAGCGAGGTAATTACCTAAATTACCCGAGATAAAAATACGACTGGTAATGAAATTAGGCAAATGAGCATAAAGACAAAACACACCACTTCTTCGCGTTGCCTTGTCCTTAGATTACAACAGTTTTTCCATACCAACGGAACGTATGAAAAGATGCAAATATTACCCATCCAAGGTAATTGCAGTATAATGTGCCTCGGGGTATGATAATTCACGAGTTCATTATCTCCACAGGGTGATACAAAAATACAGATAAACTTTAACTTAAGTGTGCGATTTCTTTCCTGGACCTCTAAGAAGTTTGATTATTTCGGACGAATTATCATATTAGCAACTAAGAAAAACACCGAATAACAAAAAAAAAAGAATAGAGAAAAATAGAAACAAAAAAATAAAAATGATAAATGAAATTTGCAATTTTTTTAATAAAACATGAAAGATCAAAAGAGATAAAAATCGTGTGCTTTTAATGAAAATTATTTCGAACAGAATAAGGGAGAGAAAATTTCGATTACAAGTCGTACGTTACATGTGCGCGTATCTTTGAACCTTATCATCTACATCCGAGCGCTGTCATTGACGGAAAATCGATACGGGTCTGGAAAAGAGAGAAGGGATTGCTTAAAGCACTCTCTATTTACTTTAGTATTAACGTGACGGCAGAACGAATGCGTTTAATTGAACCCGAGGTTTTGTGACGTCACGTAACAATTGTTAAATACCAAAAAAACCCAAATTCAGCTGTGAAAAAGTCGCCAACTGCAAGCGGTACTTGATTTTTAAAAATAAAGCAAACAAAAAAAAGCGAGAAGCACCTCAATGCCGCCCTATATTTATTTCAGACAAGTTGCTGCCACTTAAGGTGAAAATGAAGTAGTAGTGGGAAGGGTGGTTAATGGCTCACTCACAGCGGCGGAAAATTGTTATTGATGCCTTCGTGAAGTTTTTAATGAGTGCCGAAGAAAATTCTCTCCGCGAACATTGAGTTATTGAAAAAAAAAAATTATAAGGCCTTTTTCATTTCTTAATTTGTTTTTATTATTCATTTTTTTACACTCTAAATTTGAATCAGTGAATAGTCGCTGAAATTCAGTGAATAATCACTGAAGTTCAATGAAAGTCCGCTGATTTAAATTTTTTCATATTTAGAGGTAGCATATATAGTTTATTTCACTTGATATGACAAATTTTCATAAGATTTTGAAGTTTTCGACTTTTATTATATAATTTATTATAAACATTTAAAAATACGTCGTAAATTTATTTATAAAATTGTATTATGTGACATGAGTTAAATTTCACATTTATACTACTAGATAGAAGTCTTTATCATTGGAAAATTTTAATGTTACAACAATTTAAAATAAATTCTCCCCAGAAGGTGCATCATTTTATTTACAATGTCAGAAAATCGCCTAAAAAGATTGTCACCACCGAAATTCCATTGGATGATTATTTTTTCTGGTTTCAGGGTGACATAAAGAACTTGTAAAAATTTTTTCAAGAGTGTCCCATTGAACTACAAATTTTACATTTTTGGGGTCGGCTAAATGGATATTTCATTTGGAACCACCCGTATGCACATCGTAATCGTTGTATTTTTAGTTGTATCATTGCTTCGCTCAGAAGTCGAAACGTCGCCTTATTAAAAATTAAATGCTCCAAGCTTGAACGTTTATCCAAAAAATTCCATATTTCGTACCTAGTAATAATTGTTAGCTGTATCAACACTAGAACCACCGGACTGTTTGTATACTTAAAACTACCGCATACATCAATTTGATGTATTCGATATACATTTTTTGTGGTTAACATTTGTAGCGCTCTAATAATAATAGCGCTTTAATAACAATAGTTATTAAAAAAATCAGTTGAACAATCATTTAACTTGAAAGCATAGTGTCCGCCGACAGGCGTTGTATATGTTATGTTATGATGAATATTTGTTCAAAATAAGGTTAAAAACCGAATAATACATAAGAAAAGATATTCTTTTATAATAATTTCAATTTGAAAACTTGTTTATAATTAAAAACTTATAAAAATTGTGCGTCTATATATAACTTCGTATGAGAATACATCAAATTGGTGTATCAGTGGTTTTAGGTAGATTTTTTGATATTTGTTAACAAAAAAATTTTTTCCAATCAAACATGGTGCCAATTGGAAGTACTCGGAAAATGATGGAAATGCACCAAAGCATATTTTTTAATCCACATACATGGAATTGGCTAATGATTGAATATATAAAAACATCGCAGCAAAAATAATGGTCTAAATAAAACTTTTTTGTAGTCACTTTTTAAACAATTCAAAATGTTTCCCTGTCTCATTAGTATTGTGAACATTTTGGAATATTCAAAAAGTGACTACCAAAATGATTCAGATAAAACATTATTTTTTGCAGTGATCAAATTGATGTACTCGGTAGATCTAGTGTTAAATTATTTGTGTCGGTTATACGGGTACTTTTTCAGTTATATCGTATATGTAAATATACAAGCATATAGGATTGTTGTATAGCAGAGATTTGCTTATATGTCTGGATCATTCTTGTTTTAAGCGTAATCCGATGTTCTCTCCGGATTGGCCATACAATAATTAAGTTTCGCAACGGAAGGAAAAGTTTGAAGTAAAAAGTCTACAGTGTCTTCTTTGAATTTTAACGATAGGTACTATCTTGGCCGGGTTCATCTTTGCTTGTACCGGAAGGAGCGGCTTTGAAGAAAAAAAACATAGCCCAGGTAATAAGACGGATCGAGGAGCAGTCTTGCTCGTGGGATGTTAAGGAACGTTAATTATACGGGTCGAATCGCGCTGGATGCTGTAGAGGCGGTAATCAATTTTTGAAAATTCGCGGATGGAATTTAAAATTTTCATGAGACGTCAGCACAACCGGTACCTCGGATATGGAACGGCATCTAACAAAGCAGACAATCGGATGAACTTCAAGAGTTGAAAATTACCGCGAAACCATTGTTTGCAAAATACAATATAGCAGGTATTGTCTGGGGCCTGCAAGTATTGTTTTTTTCTCTCCGAGGTCCTGGATCTAATTGTCGGCATCGGCAAACTCCTCTTGCACTCGCAAAATTCCATTTAAACTTGGGCAAACTTATGTAATATTGCTTTCAACGTGTTGCGAACAAATGGTTATTTTATCACGAGGCTCTGTCTTTGCATTCGCTTTTGGGAAACGCGACAGCACCAATTTACGTACACCGACGTGTCTCTCTAAGTGTCGCTCGAACCAAGAGAGGAGTAAATTTAGGTAAATCCTATGTAAATGGAGTGCGAACCGAGGAAGGTGGAAACGGGACCGAGTTAAACCGTGTCTATCTTCCTCTTGTGCCCTGGGAGAGGGCAGCAACGCTTTTCTGGTAGCTGATTCGCTCCGCCGTAAGACGCAATATGTGTACTCATCGCGAAAATGCGCTTTCCTAGAGAGACTTCGGGCTTAATACAACGCCGCATTAACGCCGTGGCCCAACTTGGGCTATTTATTAGTCTGCTCTGCGGTGGCGCCATCTGACGAGGGAGATTAAGTGCTGCCACCTTCCCGTCGTAGGTGCAACCACCCGAGGGCTTATCAGTCCTACCCTCACTTCATTATTCACCAATTTGTCATCTCAAAAATTATCCATCCAACTGCTGGGAATACGCGTCCTGTGTGTATTGTAAAATTCATCATCCGACCTGTAATAAGCCCCGGGCCATCGATCAGATCAAAAGCAACCGACAAAAACACATGGCAGGACTGCAATTTCGAGCACAGAAAGTGTACAATAGATTATGAAACTTCTACTGTACGTTCGGTAATTTTACATTCTGTTGTAAGATTACAATACGTGCTGTAAAAAATGCAAAATTGTGCATATATGAATTTGTTTACTAATTATTGTTCTTACATTCGTAAAATTTTTAAACAAATTTGTAAAAGTTGTAAACAAAACAAAAATATGACAAAACATAAATGATACAGCAAAAAAAAAGTAAAGGTTTCTCGGTATTTTTTTGCTTCTTAACATTAGTGACTATATATTTTAGTTTGTCAATAATGTTGCAGACCTTTATATAAAAAACAAAACCATTTCAATTGAACTGAAATTGATCAAAATCAAAGGGCCCAGGAGAGTTTTGATACTGAGGTTGTTCAACATATTTTTATAAATAAACAAGAGGGGCCTGAAATCTCATCATCAAAATATCAGAGAGATTAGTAAACAAATTAAAGAAATTAATCATTTCAGATTAGTGCAGATTAATGAAAGAAATTACCATATTTTTTTATTTCTATCAGTTTTCTGCTAATTATCATGAAGACCAACATTTATAAACGCAGAGAAAAGGCTACCTCTTCCCGAGAGCAGCAAGTAGAAAACTCAATGGATAGTCAGACGGAGGGATTTGTGGCTTTAATTGCGGAAACTGAAAAGATGAATAATCAATCGTTTAAAGTATGATTAAACAGTGTAGGCTTTGATGGTTTTTCTGCTTTCTCTCACTGTCTCTCTCTCTCTCTTGATAGGTTTTATTTAAAAACCGGCGTTTGCAGCGCGAGCTCGTGATCAAGCCGACTGAATCGGAGCACGTACTATAAATACAAGAAAATAAACGAGCAAACGTGCAGCGAATAATGAATGTCTGTGAAATAATAAATTTGAATAATCGATATAAGCGAATGCGCGCGCGTGGATGTTTAATTAAAGTTGTATCAAAGCGATCGAGTTCTGATATTGCAAAATGGATTATTAATCTGTTAGTTGACGCGGGGAAAGAAAAAGAATAAGGAATAAAAGAAAGTTGACGTGCAAAAGAGCCGGGCACTTCATTTGATCGAATCTCGCGCGGAGAACAGTCAAGGGGGATGGAGTGGTGGGAGAAATTTAATTTTCCGCACGCCGACGTCAAAAATGGCCGCGCGAGAATTCGCCCAGAACGCAAAAGCGATTAAGGAGTTTGTCACGCAAATAGTAGAAGAGGTCGGTAATTACGAACAGTTCCACACGACTGTCCTTAATCGTCGGAATCCGACGTTAATTGAAGAAGTGGGACTTGTCTCTAACGAAGGTGTTTCCACGAATTGCCATTAGCGGTAAAAAAACTGGAACCCCGCAAAAATCTCTCCGAAGACTTTGCTCTTTCCTGATTTAAATCACTGGGATGCGACGTTGTTGCAGCGTTTTATTGCCGTGTTCCAAAAACAGCGCCGATTGCGCTTGTTGCGCTTGTTTTAATTAGGCAACCGAGTTCGAGCGAGTTTATGCAGGACCGGGGCAGATTTGTGTCAGGCTCAAGTGAAGTTCAAGAGCCTCAAACTGTGCAGTTCCTGTTGTATTCAAATTTTCGGTAATTCCATCAAACTTTTTTGTAACCTTTGTTCATCAACAGTTCGTTTCGGGGGGTTGATTAATTCAATTTGTTGTTTATTTTGTATGTTTTTTTTTCAAATCGTCTGACTAGAATAATAAATTTGATAAACATTTGTCCAGCGTCGTTTTGTATTCAGACATCATTTCGGGCGAGAATGATTAGTCGGCATAAACACGTAGGTAAATAATTTGATATTTCGGTCGCGGATTGGTTCGAATAAACTTATCAAAAGGCGCTTTTGTAGCGACGTAAAGAATATTTTGAGTTTACAAAACTCGCAGTTGTTGGGTATACAACGCACGTGCTTCTAAATGCGCCGAGTAGCCCTTTTATTTATCGTAGCACATGTACTTCGTGAACGAGAAAATACACATCCAGTCACCATCTCGCTGAACTCCCGGAGACCTTTTTGTTCCACCCACGAAATCGTGTTCATCATCAGGCATAAAACTAAAAAATTTGATACGAAAGTGGAAACCGTAAAAGAAATCAAACATAAAGTGGAAGAAAAATTGTTTTGATCTAAGACAAAAGACGTTCTTGTGCAAAAAATAACATGGCACTGTGTAAGAGCGTCATGCCTGGCATTCTTTAGGGTCCAGCCAGGACCTGGTCGGGATTGCCATTTTCAGAAATTAATAAACGAAAAGAAAATTAACTATTTCATTCTATTTTTGTCATTATTTTTTTTTATTTTTGTATCATTTAAACTGAGATTACTGCTTTCTGAACTGAGATTTGATGAAGCTCTAATTATTTCGACTATAATTAACTTTTTTAGTAATTTTTATAATTTTTTTATATAATTTTGAACTCTGATTGTTTGGTTGTTATTCACGATAGATTTTCATTCATTACACGGGGAGAAAAAAACTGTCGCTGCAGTATTGGCTACCACCACAGATGCGCGGATGTGTTTCAATGTTGATAGCAGCGCTATGTTGGCAATGCTCAACAGAATTGAATTTGTGACTACGTTCACACTTCAAATCATTATGGTCGGTACGCAAAAGAGATGTTGTGAAATGTGAAGAAGGCAAGTTTTTTAATACAAATTTAAATACTTATTTTTACAAAGTAATTAAAAATGTCACGTAAGTACATTTTATGAATATTTACGTGATGACAGATTTTTTATTATTCCATATCTCTTGCTTTAATTTCGCAACGCTTTAGGTTAGGTTAGGTCATTATTGTTGCGGATGATTTCAGACTCCAACCTTAGATTGGCAAATGGTCAACAATGTGATGTGAATCTGTTTGATACTGCACAAAATCAAGTTTGTGCCTAGGATCAGATACCTTCTGCTCAACAATCGGCAAATTCTTTCTCGGGTCACCGAAATGATGAGAAATCCATGTGTACTCTTTTTCTTATGAATACATTTGTTATTTGGAAATAATATTTCAATTTTGTTAACTGTAAATAATGTAAATTGTATTTATTTTCATTTTAATAAAATTGTTACGAGTTTCTTTTATTATAACATAATGGTTCCAACAGTATCATTTAATTTTGATATTAGAATGACTTATTTAATGACAGAGTCTTCAGTCATGATTAATAAGATTAGTTTTACTTAAACTAATTTAATAAATTAGGGAAATTTCCCTATTGCTTTCGCTCGGGTTTCCAGGATCTCCACCCCCCCCCCTCCCGACTATTGCTTTCGCTCGGGTTTCCAGGATCTCCACCCAGGACCCGAACGCCTCGGGAAAGACCCGAGTGCCTCCAGAAAGACGCGAAGGCCCTTCGGAGGACCCGAGTGCTTCCAGAAGAACCCGAAGGCCCTTGGGGCCTTCTCGCTGGTTTTTAGGGAAATTTTAATTTCCCGACTGCCTACCGAAAGTCCCGAGGGCTTTCGGAAGGACCAGAAGACCCTCGGGAGGGCCTTCTGGACCCCCTCCCTCGGGTTCCTGCCCGAGGGAGGGGGCAGGAACCCGCAGGCCTGCCCGATTCCTGTCCTCCTACGGCAGAGGCTTCTCCCACCGAGTGAGCAGGACAGCACGAGCGGAGCGAGTGCTGTCCCTGCTCAACAGTATACACAAAAACATACATAGAAATGTTAAATAGAGCTCAAGTAGAGTTTATTTTAAATAAATTTTCAAGTATATAAAAACTTAATTCAACAATTTTTTAATTACTTCATTCAAGTGAAATGTACTTAATTCAAGCTACCTTTTTCTTCAGTGAAGTCATCAGCAAAACTAATACATACTTTAAAATTTCTTCCCGTAGGGTCATAACTGCTTGCAGTTTTTTAATTCAACCCTGCTTTCAATACTGAAACAGTACTGGTCAGTCAAACCCTAGAAAAAAAAATCATATATTATCCATATAATATCAATATATTGACAATATATTATTTTCAGCAAATCATATATTGAACATGTATTGACAATATATTATCAATATATTGTCAATCTATTGACAATATATGGACAATATATTGACCATATTTGTTTCCATATTTTTCTTATCTGGACAATATATTAGCAATTTTCAAAAACAATTAATACATTATCAATATATTAGCCATACATTGTAAATATATGGTCAATATATTGTCCATATATTGTCAATACATTGACAGTATATTGATAATATACTGTCAAGATATGGTCAATATATGATTTTTGAAATAATATATTGTCAATATATGTTTTATGTATGGACAATATATTATCCTTTTTACTAGGGTAAGTTTGCTGTTCAATACTGTCTTATATTCATACCAACCACATATAACAACGTTGCGTATCCGATCTATCTAACCTAAACTCGTACAGTGTTGCTTTGGCGCTGTATTGACAGTTTTTCCCCGTGTAAAAATAGATAGTTGAAACAAAGACATATGATTCTTATTTTAATTTTCTGTTTTTTTAAAAAAAGTTGTGAACAGCTGAAAAAAAATGCACAGAACGTGCAGACATATTTCAAATTAAATGATGAATTTTTTAGCAATATTATTGTCGCGAACATCCGTCGTACGGTAGAAAATTATATGTCAAGCCCTCAACATCCATCAAGATATGGAAAAAGTTGTCACAACCCTCGGTTAGTTGCAGTGCATGTAATTATAGTGAAGAGTGGGGGTAGAAAAAAACGTCTTCAATCAATAGGTTGCCTGAGTTACGTTTTGCTAAATTTTAATTATCCTAATTGACCCGGATTCAATTAATTCAATTCAACTAATTAGACTTATTATCACGATCAAATGAAACATCCTTGCTGCGACACGAGCCTTTACGAAGCGCATAATACTGTAATGAAATTAGCAATAAAATATCCTTGTACTTGAAATTTGAAATTCCTCCAGCACGGGGTTGGTTTTCGCCGCTGATGAAGTTTATTAGCAGTCCGTGGTTTGACTATAGCAATGTCACGTGACTGGCATTATTCCGTTACACGGTCGCGTTTGTTATGCTCCAGAGATCGGATGGTTCCGAACTTTTCGTCCCTGAAACAAAATGTTCCAAAACTGGCTCGAAATTCCGCCAATTTGCACCCTCGTTGAAATTCTGCCTGCTTTTTTTTCGTTTAATAATAATTTCACCTTTCAATTCGTAATAATTCCAAATACAATTAATTTTATTTAAAAAATGGACATGAAAAACTAAAGGAAAAAGGGTGATTAAAAAAGGAATACAAAAGCGTCATTATTAGCAATAGAAAAAAAAGTATGTTGCTCTATATATTGAAACGAAAAAGTCGACATCAAATACTGCGGACACCTCTTTTTTCATATGTGTATTATGTATTGGAATAATCTCGAATTGATTTTCATGACTTTTTAAAAATGTTGTTTCCTACTAATATCCTCGCGATCCTTCTGGATTTGCATGAATTTTTCACGTTTCACCGTACCATTTTGTAATCATTTATTGATGTTTTTAAACACCAACACATTTTTATCATAAATGAATTAACGAGAGATTTTCCGTCTGATTATGCAAACGGATTGTCATTCAATGCACGCAATTGAATCACGATATTTTTTATCGCGAAACAATAAATGGGAAACTCATTTTATCTTTCATAAATGCATCTTGAAAATAAAAATTAAAAATTATATTAATCGAATAAACAACATAATTTTGAAATATACAATCAGAGGTTCATGAAAAAATATTGTATAAACGTACAGTATTGGTTTTTCCAGTACCAGTATAGATGTTGAGTTCAGGAGACACGGCAGTGTCTCTGGCTAAGTAAGAAAAAAAAAAATGTCAGAGGAACTACCGTGTCTTCTTATTAGCTGACAACAAATGCCACTTTTTTTCTTAATTTTTATGTGATTAAAATACCCGCAACGCCGAGCTGATGAAAATAAAAAAAATCTGAAAAAGACCAATGTTTGACCAAGTTATGAACAGCTGAAAATCGCAAAATTTGATAAAAAATGTTCCATTCATCCGCGATTTCAGCGGGCCGATGACGTCATCATCGAAAATTGATGATGACGTCATCAAACGAGTAAATTTCATTTACATTATAATTTTATTTCACAATGTGATGAACACTAAGAAAAAATTGTAACATCGATATAACATTTTAATAACGTTCAAAATTTACATTAACACTTCTTCAGC
>JAPYZS010002173.1:0-22186 GCA_030522925.1 Trissolcus japonicus
TTCTTAAAATTTTAAAACATTCAACAATCACTTTTAAAATACGCATCTGACAGTTTGAAGACAATTTGTATAATATGCAGTCTTTAAGAAATGGCATAATAATGTAACATTAAATGTTGAAACAAATGGTGGCTGTCTGTATGCATCTTTTGACGCAAAATTTTAATCAAAAGTGGAAATAGATAGCAACAGACGAAACAAAATAGGTGACAGAATCATATTAAATCTAGTTTTGATTGTGTTTGGATGTTAGTTTTGATGTGAGATGCATTGTATTGTCGATGCATATTAGTATATATATTGAAATTGTAATTGGAAGTTTAAATTTTACAACTGTCCAACTATCCAAGAAATTCATTCTCCATTTATAATTTGTTCAAATCAATTAGGGCTAGCCCTATTTTGTATAATAAGGGCCTAAAAGAGCTAAAATTAAAAGAAAATCTATTCGGGTCAACCCTAATTTGCCTAATCAGGGCCTATTATGGCTTGCCATTCTGGCTTTCATATGGGAAGGCATTACACGCGAACAAAGGGCCAGTGGTTAACCTATCTGAGGCCTTATAAGGGCCCTATGAGTTTATCGGGCAGCAATAATTAGGGTCCGAATTCAATTTTTACTAGGGAAATACAAAACTCGTAGAATTTGTCACAAATCAATGATTTTAAATGTACATTTGTACACTCGAAAATGTAAAATTTGATTCAAAGGTGGTGAATTGATATCTGATTTCTTATATTTTTTCCTTTATTTTCGGGGATGGTAAGAAAAACATTCGCCGAATAAAAGCTGTTGTAAAACAGTTGGCGCATCTGAGTCGAAAATGAAGGCAGGGGATGATCACTGTGAAAGAGTCGGAGTGAAAAGGGATGAAAGCTCGAGAACACTAGCATCTGTTTCTGTTTCCCGTTTTCTCATCTGCCTTATTGCCGGCTCCTTCAGATTTCCTTTTGTTTTAGAAGCCGAGAGATGAATTTCTCGTTGCCTCTCTCGCCACTTTGGACTTTTTTTTATCCCGCCCTCCTTCCCCGCGCTCCCGTTCCGCAAAAACTTTCCATCGAAGTGCAAATTCTCGCCGTGTTTATATGATTCGCCATGCAGTTGGTATATATACTATGTAGGTATACATAATTCCGCAAATAAGCTGAGCGCAGCAAAAGGCTCCCGCGTAACCGTCAGATTATCGGCAATTCAACGCTTTTAAGTTAATTAAAATTTTGGAAAATCATCAAACCTGATGGACTTTACGATTCATAAGCTTTAATTAAACTCTCATAATTCATAATCCGTCATTTAGATTTAAATGAAAATCATTAGTGATGATTGAATTAATCAACAAAATGGACGGTTGGATTTGACAAAAAAAAGTTTTTCATAATTATGATTTCATAAATTATTAAGCTTTTTCAAATGAAGCATACCTCTGACCTCAAATTTTATCATTTGAATTTTACGTCTTAAATTTATATTATCTTTTATTTGCGCATTTTACAAAGTTTTCGTTGAATTTTTGTTTCAAACTATTGAAACTTTGAAGGTTGGCTTTTTAAATTATATATCTTTCTTTAGGCGAAAATATTGTTCAAGTATCAAGATGTTAGATCTGCAGATGTAGCAAATAATTTCTGACTTTTGTGTAAAAATGAGCAGCTAAGTGGGTTCTTGTGTATCTTACCAACGACGAGTTTTAACTCTCATGAATTTTTCAAAAATGCTGCAAGAGATAAGCTTGAGATTGAAAGAGGATGCGTTCGATATGAAGTTCACCACTTCAACCATGACAAATTTTTCATCGCCGACATTCAAGACTGAGCCGAAAGTTCAAGTGATTGACCTAAGAAACAAACTTTATTTTTTTATTTTTTTATTTTTTTATTTTTTTATGAAAATGAGAAATAGAATGAGACGCGAGATTCAAGTCGCCGTCGTGAGCTCAAGTGTTTTGTTGAAAATTTGTAAATCGTTTCAGCGGACGCACATCAAGTTGTCAAATATTGAGAGCTAATTATTTGGCTCTTGCGCGAGTACACGCCTCTCGTTGGTGCTCTCGTTTGGCTGAACAGGCGATCCGCTTCGAGTAACTCTCAAAATTTCAATGATGCTACCAGCCTGCGGATGCTTTTCGCGAAAAGTCTCATGCTGGGACAAAAAAATGCTCTCTTCTTCAAAAGAGCCCCATTCTAATTTTCTCTTCTTGTTCCTTTAACTTATACTTTTACCATCTTTCGCTCAGCCTCTTGTACCAAAATTAATTTTTTTGTATGTAAACGTAAAACAGTCCTCTCGAGCAAAAAGTTTCAGTTCAGAAAAGTGTCAGTGTCTAAGATGTCAGACATTTTTGTCTGTGAAAAAATTAATATCGTTTTTTATGTAAAAAAACGTGTTACTTTTCTTGAACAAAATAAGTCTAAGTTGAGTGTCGATTTCTTTTAAAATTGTAGCTTTAACTTTTTCATTATTCGAGAAAAAATTACTTTCATTTCTCGCTGAGAATCGTATCAAGTGTTTACATTATCAGAACTGGCGAATATCCGATACAATTCGTTCCGTCTTTCGTTCATATGTCAAACGTTATGGACCAAAATAATCCCGGACAAGAGATTTGGACAAACACACGTCCTATCAAGTTGACGTGAAATTGGTCGAAAAAATGTTGTTTGTTTCATAGACGAACAAAAATTTCTTCGTTCATTTCGCAATAAATCAAATACAAACATCTTTTGATCAAAATTAATTTGGATCTTTGACAGCTAACAGGATAATTAACCTCAACATATTAATTAAATGATTGCTCAAAACAGGTTATATCTAATTATGTTGTTGTACCTATCATCGATAAATTTGTTTAAAAATGCATGCAATAGAATTAAAATTTTTACATCTTGTAATGCATTAATAACATCAATTAATAAATCATCGTCGATAATAGGCACAAAAACATTATCCCACACGGACAAAAATATAGTTTAAAATATATTTTATATACTTAAAATATATTCGTACATATTCTGCATATATCTCATTTATAAATTATTTATAAAGCGGCAATAACTTATACAAATTTAATATAAAATAAATATAAATTTTGTCGAAAAAATATACAATATTTATATAATAAATATAAATTCGACATATATTTGTACGTATATTTTTGTCCCTGTAGGATAGTAAGGTTTAAAATTAATGATGATCAAAGTTACAGCTTTTGAAGTATATTCGCTCTATACTTTAAGTGTTTTACTTTAAAATTAGAGCATATTTACTAGAATTTTTAAGTTTAAACTTTCATTTTCAAGTTTAACTTGAACTTTCACATGCAGACGTCAACTTGTTAATTTTGAAATTGTGGCCTGAATAAGAAAAAACAAGTCTGCTGATATATAGAAGGAGCGATAATAACTGAATGACAAACTTTTAACCCGGAAGAGCGAGAGTAATATTTTATTCCGAACCGAGAGACCGCAACGCACTAAAACGCGGTTCTTTCTTTTTGACGAAAACTGTACCACTCGGGGTCTATAAAAATGAGTCTCAAAGTTGAAGTCCATTGATTCCCCGTTTTCATATTCAGTATGATCATCGGCATTGTATTCATTGAGAACGAGTCAACCGCACGCGAAACGGAAAAGGACAGAGGGAAGACGGGATGCAAAGCTAAGAGACAGAAAGACAGACTTGGATCGAGAATCAGCGGGTTGGCTCGCAATGGATGGGTGGTTAGTTGGCAGGTCGTTGGTTGGCTGAGTCGGATGGTTCGTTGCTCGGCGGTACACCGGTTCTTACTTCGACTAATGAAAGGAAACTTGGTCCGAGGTTGCTGGATGCTCACCTGGTTGAATGTCGACGTGTCCTTTTTAAGATTGCCTCGCACCCTTCTCTTGCGCAGCGCCATCTTCCGAAACTCGCCGACTTCTGAATGGGGTTGCATCTCAGAACCCTCTTTACTTAACAGATTTCTTTTCATCTCGATTCTTTGATGGCGCAACCCGTACACAAAATGACTCCTCAAACGACCAACCGGAGAAGTCCTTAGAAACATTTTGCCTTTACCAGTAATGGTTTTCAGTTTTATGGCATACATCATTCATTACTTCTAACCCCTTTTGCTCCCCGATACCTTTTTCCTTGCCAATTTTTTTCTTCTCCATCAAAAACTTTTTAATTACAAAGAATTTCTTTTTTGTATCCCTTTCAACAGCGGTGTGTGGCGCATCGAAAAAATAATTGCAACTCTACCGGTTCTCCTTATTTTTCTTGTCTCTCCGTTTTCTCGTTCTATTTTTCGAACTTTTTTTTTGTTCCCATCATTTTATTTCTGTTATTTTATGTTTCCAATCTTTTGTTTCCTTCACATTTTTCTAGTCATTATCAAGCCATTGTAGAGGAAGCTTTCATGCTCAGTTATCGATTATGTCAAAGAGAAAAGTATACAATATCGGAATGATAAAATATCGAACCTTCCATTCAATTCGCGTGCACACCTACGGTATCTCCAATCCTGCGAGTACATTTTTACATCTGTGAATGGTGTGGTAGTTAAATACAAGTGGGATGTACATTTCATCGAAATAAGGCTTCCGATTATGAAAATCCAAGAAATATAAAATAAAACAGAAAGGATCAAGAAATGAAACAATAATTCTGTTGTAATAGTTTTTTATGTTTTGCTGCTGATCATCTTCATTTAAACAACTTGCATTGAGACAATTTTTTATTTATTGTTTGAAACACTTTCTTTTTGTTTGATCTATTTTTTGAAAATTCCATCTGTCCCTAGTGGAAAAAAAAATATATTTTGGAAATATAAAAAATATATATTTTGAAAATATAAAATATATTCCGGCAGTAATGATTATATTTTTATATATTTTTTTTACAAATTCCATTATATACATTTATAAAATATAAAATAAAATATATTTTTTATATAAAAAATTTATAAAAAGCGGCAGTAATGAGTATAAATTAAAATATATTGTAGTGAATATATTTTCGATCGTGAGGGCGCGTAAATCCTGTAAAAAAGTTCAAGTTGTATGAACACACAAGAAGGACAATTTTTGTATTAACAAAATTTATTATTTTACTAACAAGATTATTCAAAGCTTCGACAAACAAACATGTTAATTTGTTTATATCAAAGCAGAAATATTCATTATAAAGTCCGTCATGAAAATAAAAATTAAAAAACGTGAATTTTTTATTTGGTCGAAAAGGAACATTCGATGAAAAAAAAAAAATCACCAAAGTAAAGTAAAAAAAGAAAGGTGGCAAGTGCAATCTCTGACAAACACTTGGTGTTGTTCGGATAAAACAAAAGTAAAAAAAAAACGCGAGAGAAACACGCAAAAAGGCAAAGATGCGAGACGCGCGAATATCCGGCAAAGAACTTACATGATTTCCAGTCGAATTCAAAGAGACAGAAGAGGTTGGATGCAGATTTGGGAACATGGATGGACGAACGGATAAAGTAAGGGTTGTTGACGATGGAAAAGGAGTCGAGGAGCGAGAGGGGAACGACGGTCAAAAAAAGATTGCCGTATGAGCAGTGTGATGTATAGGATAGCAACTCCGGTACACGTTTATATATCCGAGTGTATATACGTGCATACAAAACCTATGCAGGAGAATATATAGGGCCAGCAGAACGGGGCGGAGCGAAGGCTTCGTGAGGGTTGCAACGAAGTCCGGGGGTGTTTTTTGGGGGGTGGGTTTGCGCGTCGGCTCGTGCGCAAAGCGAACCAAGACGCTTCTGTGTGCATGCGGATCACGCTCGTCTATCTGTAAGGATACGTATGAGCGAATTCACGTGCACAAGAGTGCATGTAAGAGAGCACGCGAGGTAGTTCAGATTTCGTTTACTCTGGTGTACAGAAGCGTAACGGGCCCTGGGCTAGACTTGCTTTGAACACGTCACTTCTGAGCCGATTCTTCAAAATTCAAAAGCACGTCACTAAAAGACGACGAGCTGTTACAAACATGTATATACATGCGAGATACAATTTCCTTTTTTTATTTCTCAACCCCAAGTGCGGTTCAGTTACTGAACGAAAACGGAAGACGTTTTATTTTTCATATTGACATTGTTGAAATTGTTCTCTGAAATCAAAAAGCGACTGATGAGCAGAGATTAAAATTTTTATTTACGTGGAAAAAAAAGTTTTTCGGAAATCAAAAGAGAAGGAAGAAAATTGAAAGGGGTAGAAGATTTGTGCTGAGTTGAAAAGAAAATTGAATTATAGCCTGTTCCTAATCAGGTTTGGCAATTCCTGAAGCTTAGAGGAACACTTGGCAGCTATTCAAAATTTCTTCATACAAAATATCCTATGCGCAAAAAAATTTTACTTTCCCGCAAATTGATATTTGAAAAAGCGCAGGGACTGAGAGATTTGAATATTTTATTTTCACAGCACTCAAAATGAAAGAAAATTGTCGTTTTAAAAAAAACTTGAAAAAAAAGTACAGATATTAAAAAGTTTTTAATCATAGATAAAAATCTTGAAAGAAAACCTAGATACCAAAATTACTAATTCATATTAGGAATAAAATTCAAAAAACATTGTTCGCAATAAGAAAAAGTATTCTGAGAGTTACAAAAGACAAAGCGAAGGAATTTTCAGTGAAAGAGATCAGTAATCAGTCAGACACCGAAATACATCCGAAATAAGTTTGTGATCGATCTAATGTAGGTGTGGATTTTCTTTATTTTGTATCCAAGACCAAGCGACGTTTTGGTACGATGATATTCAAGATGAAAAAGTTGACGAGAAGCGAACGGATGAGTGGAAATCCGCGAAAGAGGAAAGTGTGATTTGAAGTGCGAGTGAAAGAGAGGTCAGGAGAGAGACGGAAGACGCGTTGTACTATAGGCAATAGTCGCGTTACTTCCGGCTGGGCGGTTATTGCGCTTGGCAGCTGTGAGTTTACGGGGAAACGTGACGAAGATCCACGCGCCCCTTTTGCTTTCCACCTTGCCCCGCCGATGCCACCCTCTATCGCTTCGTATCTTCACATCGGTTCATTCTATAATTCGATTAGTTTAAATGGCATTAAAACAATCCCATTGGTTGTGCCCCCCTGACTCGCGACACGTACAATACATATGTAGGAAGCACACGCAGATCAGTCCAACTTTTTTTTTACTATACAGCGCGGGGTGTCTGTGTTTGGCCAAGGTTAGTAACGTTCGCGAGGCAATTTGTCCTGAATAAATTGTGGAGATCGAGTATGTGGTTTAATGGAAATTAGCGAAACGAGCGAGCAGACGCCCTGCAAACTTCGGTGCAATGTGAAACTACGAGTGAAAGCAAAAGATTTAAATTTTCAGCTGGGGTAGAAAAATTGAAATAAAATTTGAAAAAAAGTTTGAGAAGAAAAGTTGAAATTTTGAAGAATTAATAAATTTGAATGACGGATAGAAAAAAATGTTTTTCGACGGATAGAAAAACTGATAAAATGCCTGACATTTCGTGAAACACGCAAACATCATCTCAACAATATTTTATTAAGCAAATCAACGTCGACCGCAATCTGCTTAAACCCATTTTGTAACAAGTCACATTTGCCTCTCGGCTCACATGGCATTCGCTTGTACATGATGTACGCTCGTGCATCTCCATATATTGCCGTGTATGCTCTCTTTTTCGCTGCTTCTGGCTTTTCCTCCCTTCGTTCTTCGCTATATAATGACCTACACACTGCAGCTGCTCGCGCCATTCCCGAGAATTAATGCGAGATTTAAGGAGACGAGCATTCAAGAGCACAAATAACTTTTAATCCCGCTTGAGGATCGAGCTTTGTGATTTCACATGAATTTCATCACTACAAAAGTTATAAGAATGAAAACATTTATGAGTTCATTTTGGTCATTGATATAACATTTGATCAATGATTTTTCATTTTTTCCAAAACCAATTTCGAGCAACAAATTTTGTCATGCAAAAAAAGTAACGGTAGTTTTCCTTCCGCAGAGGCAGGAAAAAATAAATTTCCTTGAAATTGAATTGCCTTGAAGAAGTTGGAATAGAATGAGTTTCTCGACTGATAAATCATTGACAAACGGCACAACAATCTTGTTTGTGAGAAGAAAACAGAATGTTATGATGTTGAGTGTAACATTCCCCCTCCCCTTTCGAGGGGAACGAAAATTCAACGCATAAAAGTTGTCGAATTTGCGTGGGCCATGCTGGTATAGACCATTAGGCCCATGAGTTACGGGACAAGTTGTAATACTCTAATAATCTGATTGCGAATCGGTCGTATACGTTCCGTCACAAGAGCGGGTGACTTTTTTTTTCTTCTAACAGAGTGAGAACCTACGCGATCAAAGAACTTTTCCCGAGAGCCGATCAGCGGCCTTTTCTTCGTCGCCGTCCCTCGCTACGGTTGGCCTTATTGCCTTCGATTCGCGTGACGAATAGCTCACATTTTTCCATGATTTCAATTTTAGTAGCTACGAATTTTTCATCCCACAGAATAAAAATATTGAAAAACAATCTTTCCATAGTTGAATTATTTCAATCTTTAATTTAAATTTTCATCTTTATTTTTTATAGAATATCAAATCTATTCGAGTGTCACATTTACCCCATCTTGTCACAATTAGCCTAACTGGACCCTATTCGAGATTGTTTCTCCCCATTTTCAGTTGTATTTATAAATTTTTTTATAGGTCGGTGGAAAACACTTTTTGCAACAAAATTTACTATTAGACTTTAAACTTATTCGAACATGCAAGATCAACAAAACCTGGCCGTTTGTCAAATAGTTGCAATAGTTAATCCGGTTAGGGGCAATCCTGGCGAAATAGGTGGAGTGTAAGAATGACAAGACGGAGGGAACAAACTGTACACGGTGGACGCGTGATACAGCGAGAGCTGATTGCAACAGCGGGTAATGACGAGAAGGGTGAGCAGTAGCCTGGAAATAAGTAAAAATTTTAAATTTAGTTACTGCTCGGGCGCGTGGCTGCGACACGTAAATACGTGTTTGTGCATGTGTACGCGCACGTTTCTTTCTTCAGTTCTTTTTTTTTCTCGCAAACACGCGTACACAGATGACAGAAACGTGTACACCAATGCAAATTTACCGACACAAACGTGACGAAGATTGCAGCGCCCGGCCAGTGTACACCAACGGGCCGCAGATGAATCAGCATCAGCGCCCGACTGACAGCGCCAGCAACAGAGCAGCAGCGGGGTGTGTGAGCTTTAATGAGATCTACCAAATTTTACACCGACTTGCTTCGCGTCAATTGCAAATGTTCAATGATTTGCGTGGTAATTTTAATATATGTACCTCTTTCATTATGAAACGATTCGTTTCATTCAGTGACGGAATAACTTTTTTTAGCAACAATAAACAAATAACAAATTTACAATTTTGTGACATTTATATCAGGTTGAAATCCTAGTAAAAATTGTATTCGGGCACTATTTATTGCTGCCCGATATACTCATAGGGCCCTTATAAGGCCTCAGATAGGTTAACCACTGGCCCTTTATTGACCTGAATAGATTTTCTTTTAATTTTAACTCTCATTGGCCCTTATTGGAAAAACTAGGGATAGCCCCAATTGATTTGAAAAAAATATAAATGGAGGATAAATTTCTTGGATAGTTGGGCAGTTGTAAAATTTAAACTTCCAATTACAATTTCCATCTCACATCAAAACTTACATCCAAACATAATCAAAACTGGATTTAATATGATTCTATCGACTATTTTGTTTCGTCTGTTGCTATCTATTTCCACTTTTGATTAAAATTTTGCGTCGAAAGATGCAAACAGACAGCCACCATTTGTTTCAACATTTAATGTTACATTTTTATGCCATTTCTTAAAGACTGCATATTATACAAATTGTCTTCAAACTGTCAGATGCGTATTTTAAAAGTGATTGTTGAATGTTTTAAAATTTTAAGAACTACTTGGCCCACACATTAGTGAATTACTAAACACCAAAATGAAATAATTCTGGTAAACATTGCAAGGCCCTACATTTCCCCACATATTGGCCAAAATCCGCCAGATAAACGCCAGATCTAACTTTCTTCCATTTTCATTTCCATTTCATATAAGGGCCTTTAAGGGACCTAATTAATGCGAGCCCTAATAGGCTCTTAATAGGCCCAATGGGACAGTCACAAATAAAGAATTTTTCTATGGCTAGCCTATTAAGGGCCATAATAATTTCTAGGGGCCGCCCGAATATTTTTTTACTAAGGATTTTATATCAGGAATAGAATGTTGCAAAAAATGCAATATTTTGCAGTTCAACATTCAAATTTCGAACAAAATAATCTTTTCGAAAAAAATAATTCATTAGGGACAGTTGGGTTTATTGTGACACACTCACAGAAATAATACTTCGCAAAAACATATGACAGATGACGCAAAAACAAGTTCGTCAATAATACCGCCGAAAAGAAGAGTACCAGTATCAAAATTATTAATCAACAAGTACAGTAATTATTTTTTTGAACAAACTATCAAAATGGAAATGGTTATTTTAATATTATGTGAAGACTATATAGGAGACGTACAAAATACAGGAATGTAAATGAGAGAGGTTGTTTGTTAGTTTCACATCTCACAAGTATTCCAATGACCTAAATATTTTAAAATCATCATGACAATTTTGTGTTATATTTGTCGTGGTTTTAATTTAGCAAGTTGGATGGTATTTGAAAATTTGGTATATGAATTTATCTGCAAATTAGCGAGCGGAGCATCATTAACGGCGGCAACCGGTGGACGAGTGGGATTTTTGCAGATCGCTTGAGGCGCTCGTGTCCAAATAAGTCGCTGCTGAGTCTGAACAGCGAGAGCAGCTGGCCGCTGACCCGCGAGATAATTTCTCATTTTTGCTCGAGACAAAGCGTACCGAATCTTATTGTTCTTTTGTCGGTAATTAAGCGGACTGAATTAGTTCGCGATTGTTCGTCGTCGGCGAGGGATAATAAATAAGATTCTTGGAAAATGCCCTCAAGTTGGCGCTGCGAGAGCGCTCCCTCCGCGATCCTTCGCTTGCCATCTTCGCCGTAAACCACCGCATTTACACAATCCCGTTCCGCTCAACCGCTCGAGGAGAATTAATAAACGCTTCGCGCCGTCTGTGCCGCCGGGACCCCTCTCCTGTTTTACTCCGCAACCTGATTTTAATCGCGGTTGAAAATTTTTGTTCGCAATCCAATTGGCTCGTTCAATCTTGGTACACTTTCACCGAATGAAAATTCGCGTGAAAAATTCGCGAATCTGCATTTTCTTTTCTCTCTCGCAGTTGATCTGAAACTTTGCTTTCTTAATTATAAAGTGAACTTTGTTCTCACAACTTTGGCTCCCCTTTCCGTTTTTTTTTCTGTTGGTATAAAAATGTTATCAATTCGGGAGCGGGAGGGGTATAAGTTAAGAAATATTTTTATTTTTTTTCCAAGTTTTTTAACATTTCAAAAACCGAAAACTTTTTCACCTCACAGAGCAAGTTTTTGCTCGGTTATCTGAATTAGAAATTTTAGCATCACAAAGGAGCCCATGATCATCCGTGTCATTAGATAAATTTGTTCGGTCCGAATACTTTTAATCTGCAGAAATAGGGAGCGAGGCAATAATGATGAGGCGTCGTATACTGGTATAGTGAACGATCGTCATTTTCCGGACTGTCCCATCGACGTGTTCATCGCTCCCCCGTAATTCATTCTACATAGATAACTATACTTTCCGCTCGTGGAGGCTCTATTGTGAAAATAAGCTTCAGCCCTGTATGGGATGGAGAGCAAAAGAGCCTCCACTGCTGCCATCGCACCCTGCCAATCGTTCCCCATCTCAGACCGCCCTGTGCTCACTTTCGTCCAACTTCCGCTTTTGCACCTACTGTCATAACGAAACTATCCATCAGATAATAATCACACTCGAAAACACAAGCGGTTATATGAAATTTACTATCATTCTGTGAAAATAAAAAAAAAATAAAGTTTCATCCAATTGAAATACATATCATTTGAAATTATTTCACTAAATAAACTCTTGAGTTTATGTTGCATGGATGTTTATTTGTAAACATTTCACATTTGAAATGCTATTTATCTCATTGGTACTTGTATTAATATAATTAAACTGTAATTGAACAAATTAACGACTAACAACATTTCAATTGCATTTCACTTTCGTAACCTGTTTTTCGATGAGTTGATTAAATACATTGATAAAAGAAACAAATGATGCTTGTTTCCATCTAAACTTTGGTTCAAATGATTGTTAGACAACTAACAAAGATTTTGTATGTGTACAAACAATCTTTTATTATTTATATACCAAAATTAATGATTATTGTGACTCCACACTGCTCCTATAATTTTAAACCGACTCTCTTAATTCGAAAAAGTGAACAAACCTCCAAAAAATTGACTATACACTTTTTTTTCCTTATAATTAATTCAAATAAATGAATATAGCTAGCAATTATTACTGTAGCAGACAAAAATATGTGTGGTATAATTATATATTGTAATTGTTCTCTTATGGATATTACTGCTCCAAAGATAAGTTCACCTATACAATAGGCCTTTTCCATAACGCCTGCAGCGTCATACAAATGTAAATAATCGTGGCAAAAATCGTAAATTTTGGTGCAGAGCCAAAATTTTATTAATAAAATAAATGTTTTGGAAACAATTTATATATGTTAAAAAATTTTCAAAAATATATTGATATTTTTAAAAATGAAAAATGGTTTATTTATTATTTTACAGTTTATAAAATCGAAAATAAAATTCAGCACTATACCATTAGTTCGTGTTTGGAGATGGCGCTACAGTAGCGATTTAAAGGTATGGAATAGGCCTATAGGTATAATATAGTAATAACAGTGGTGGACACGTGACAACAATAGCTCATGGCTGGTGTAGATAAATTTTGTAGTTGCTGCAAAAGTAAATTATGGTCCGCGGAAGAGGCCGACTAAAATATTGCAGGTCAGATTACAGAGTGACAGCGATATTGTCGTGTTGAAAACTAACCTGCAATATTTTTGTTGGCCTAGTCCTAGGAACATATAAATATTTTATTAGGTATATTTTTATTTCTAATTTGCGTTCATCTTTTTTTTCAGTGACAATTTCAACCCAAGTGCGTTTTACTTTCTATTCATTCATTTGATGAATCATAACCTGAGACGTACATATTTACAACATTGTTCTAAAGCGACAAGAATTAGTTCAGATCGAAATTGAAGAAAAGGAGTAACTCCCTTTCTTACGAAAAAAGAAAAAAAAAGAAACCATCAGACTTTTTGGTATAAAATGTTTTTAGGTTGAATAACAATCTAGTTATACGGTACTGACATACGCCACGTAGAGGCTGTACACGAGAAAGAATAATGGGTGCATCCTGGCGCCCGAACTGCCAAGATCAAGAATGAGAACGGCAAGAAAGAAGACAATGTCAGGGCAAAAAGACGAGAAGTCGTGGCGGAAGGCGGGTTGCGCCTCCGACCCCCACCCTGCACGCAAAAGAGGAACAGAAGGAAGCAGATACCGTTCCGGAAGAATCGCAGCACGAAGACTCGTTCTCTCGGCAATGGGCGAGCGCCCTCCTCTCTTTCGTGCCTGGCTGACTACAGACCACGGAGTTGAATCAATTAAAGTTTAATCCGGAACTCAGATCGAGGGAAGAGAGCTCGTATATCTCGTCGTCCTCGGTTTCTACCACCCAACGCCGCCTCATCCTTCGGTAGGAACCATGATTGCGCCACGATATCGGGGACCACCTCTTCCATATAGCTTTTGTCTGTTTGTATAGATTTCATGCCATGTATCAGAAGGTTTATAAAGAACCTTCTTATCTCCGATCCGATTGCTCCGAAAAATTGTGATACTTTCAGTGTCAGAGTGGAGCGATTTTGTCTCACACCAACCGCACTTATTTACTCAACCATTCCCTAGTAAGAAAATATTCGGACGGCCCTTAGAAAATATTATGGCCCTTAATAGGTGAGCCATAGAACAATTTTTTATTTGTGATTGCCCCATTGGGCCTATTGAGGGCCTATTAGGGCTCGCATTAATTAGGCATTAACAATTAGGCCCCTTAAGGGCCCTTATATGAAAATGAAAGAAAGTTAAATTTGGCGTTTATCTGGCGTGTAATGCTCTCCCTAAAAATTGCCAGATTTTAGCCAGATATTGAAATTGTAATTGGAAGTTTAAATTTTACAATTGTCCAATTAAAAGAAAATTTATTCGGGTTAACCCTACTTTGCCTAATAAGGGCCTATTATGGCTTGCCATTCTTGCCATCTTTCATATGGCAAGGCATTACACGCCAACAAAGGGCCACTGGTTAACCTATTTGGGGCCTTATAAGGGCCCTATGAATTTATCGGGCAGCAATAATTAGGGCCCGAATTCAATTTTTACTAGGGTATGTATATACAAGACACTTGAAAAATTTTCAAGTGTCTTTCAATATTTCAGTAATTGATTTTAAAAAGTTTTAATAAAAGGGTAAAGAAAAACACACACCTCAGTCCGACGAAAATGTCACATTTTTATTCACATTAAATCAGCGGGCGAACATTGTCTTAGACTGAAAATTAATTTACGAGCGGGATATATACATGTAAACTCCCTTGAAACAGCAAAATTTCTTATTCGACAAACGAAATTACGCCGGGGAACCAAAGCCGCGGCGACTGAAAATTAATAAAAAGTCTCGTAACTTTATTTGAACGACCGCTACAAAGGGAGCCGGGCGGCATTTCGCGTAACCCACAGGATAATAATGCGAGAAAGAGCGGCAGTCAGTTAACTCGATTCTTCTTCCTTGCCGCAACTGGCGACGGCCCTTCAAGCCTTGCTTCTTCCGCGCCCTTCCCTGTGCTTTTTGCGTGTCTACCCTCGACTCTCTATCCTATCCGAAAAAGGGCTCCGCTTAACTGCTCGCTTACTCGACGATGGGTGTGCTAGTTTGCCTTCATTCTGATTGGATTTTATAGCTAACAGGAAAATTATATTCGAGATTGGTTAGATGCGGGTAATAGCGTTGATCTGCGATGGCACTCGTTATGCGATATTGAAAATAAGTTATCAAGTTTGAAAGAAAGTGATAATGAAAAAAAAAAAAATAATAAAATAAACTTTTAAACCTCAACTAACCATATGAATCTTTCAGACCCGGACACGTTTTTTCAACTTTTTTTAAAGAAACGTTCAGAACAAAAAAGAAAAAAGTTGTTGATGGTTTGCGACGAGAACTGTTACTATAAACCAACCATCTACTGATATTTGAATCCGATTGAAAATCATTGAACCAAAGTTTCTCACGGTTAAAAAACACCAGTGTTTAATGGCTCTTGCGTCATCCGACAGAAACATCCGGAAAATGTGAAAATCCGTCGGATCGGCTGGCAATCTGCGGCTCAATGGGTCCGTAATAGCGGTTACCCGCTGACCGAAGTCGAGAACGTGGCCTCGTTGCAGGACTTAATGACCCGTGGACCGCGTGGCTGCAGTTAACCCAGAGCCGACGACCTGTCTGCGTGCACGCTATTCCCGAAAACTTGCTTACTTAGTTATTCGCACGACGGCGGAAGACCTAACGTTCCGAAGCTGCGACGCCTGCCAGGCGTCTCCGGTCGCGTGGCTTTATGGTCCCGCATAACTGCCCTTTAACTCCAAATAGCATCTGCCCTTCGCTTCCGTTAAAACCCCCCCGGTCGGAGACTTTCAAGAGTCGCTGCATCTAAATTTCCAACTTTGCAACGCGATGAAATGTTTGTTTCATGAGTGACGCTCTCAGATTCTCGCTATTGTTGTGTCATCAGAGATGTGATGGGTTTTCGAAAACCAAAGTTGAACAATGTACCAAACTAAAAAAATTCAAAAACTAAAAATATTAGAATTTAAAATTTAAATCTATAAATTAAAAAAAAATTAATCACGAATTACCTTCTGTAAAAGGAAATTATTTGTTTCAAAAACAATATCGAGAATCATCATTTGCCTGGTCCCTGAAAAATAATTTTTTAGATTGAAGATAAGATTTTGTGTGATGAAAATTGTAGAAAGGAAAATACATTTTTTATCTACCTTTATATCCGACCGTCCACTGCAGTTCGTGATTCAACCTCATTAAATCACGATGACGTACAAAAGTGCGCGACTGTCTTCCAGCCGAAATCCACTTTCCTCGCCAATCCCCGTTGAGTTGATGTTAACAATGTTTGCAGATATATTGTATCTCACGCATCACTTGCTCGACAAATTGTTTTATAAACAGATTACAGTGGCAGCCGCTCAGCATGTCCTCGGCCTGCAGAGATATGACTTGGTGCGTTTTCTCTGGGGTCGCGCCGCGACGGTCATTTATAACCCGGTTTTCTATAAGATACAACTCTCATTGATCACAATTCATTTTTCTCTATAATTTCGGTGTCCCAATTTTTTCTCAAAAAAAAAAAAAAAAAACAAAAAAGAAACATGTTATAAAACAAACTAGACGGAAAAATTAGGGACAGTTGAGGTATTTGTGACACGTAGGGTGACTTTTAATTATTGCAATCTTTAATTTTAATTGTTTTTTAATTGTTATCAATTGCCCATGTAGAAATTGCCAGCGATAAGCCAAAACGAACAACCGATTCTACGTTGGACCAATGTCGGAAGCCAATGTTGGACAGCCAACGTTGTACCAATGTTTATCAGATTGAATTTCCAGAAATGCAAAAAAATCTGATAACCAACTTTTGATACATCATTTAGACAATGTTGGCACCCAATGTTTATCCAACATTGGCTTGGAACATCGGTTGCCAACGTTGGGCCAATGTTGGAACAATTAAATCTTCTGGATAAGTGAGTAGCATATTTACACCCGAAGGACGAGCGTTCGAATCCCACCTCAGAATCAACAACAACATCATCAAATTCATCGGACTTTTTAAAATTTCTGACACAGACTATAAATCATAAAAATAATTATCTCAAAATAATTACGTGAAAAAATTGTCAATATAAATAAAATAATACAATTTTGTAAATAATTTGAGCAACATTGGTTTAACTCTGGCAAAAAGAGTTGAGCCAACGTTGGCTGGCGATGATGGGCGGTTGTTTCATCCCAGAGATTTACCATCTCTGGACCGAAGATTCGCTGCCGAAATTAGCTTAACGTTGGTCTTGGCTTTCACAACGTTGGCCCAACGTTGGACCAGACGTAAATTTCTACATGAGTGGCAATTGTAAATTAAGATTACAAAAATAAAAATATAAAAATGGTAGAAGTTGGGTACACCTGGTTGAGCAAAACGTCAAGCAAAAAATGACGAGACGATTAATTTGTGTCGTTGGCTTATTTTGACTTTTTGTCGTCTGATGGTTTTGCTCATTTGGTATTCCAGGACGAACAATATGATCACCGGTGACGTGACAGTAACAAAAGCATTATGTTTTTCATTTTATAAAAACAAACTTTTGGATTGTCTGCAAATGGGCGCGGCGCACTTGTTGGACCTCTCGAGGCAGCAATTTTTTGACAGCAAGTTGTCAGTCGGTTGTTTCGATGCTCGTTGGTGCGCGTCCTCGCGATGTCCCGTATCCCGAAAGCCCCGCGGCGCTTTTCAGCCGCGACCGGTTCTTGTTTTCATTTTATTTTTAATGTCACAAAAAGCTGTAATCCAACGAACAAAATTCTTGGTGCGTGAACAGCGCAGCGCGTCCAATTTAAAAAAATAATGATGAAATTATTGTTGCGTGAAGAGTCGCGCCAAACACATGCAACGTGTCGGGTCAAGGGACACGGGGGTGTGGGTGGGATACGTGCGCCGGATGGGTCCAGTTCGTGATACGAGTTTTGTCGTCATTAGTCATCGGATCGTCGCGCCACGCGTTTTGTGTTCGCGTGCAGAACGGAAAAATAATAAAAAGAAATTAAAAAAAAAAGATAGAAAACATGTTGCACAAAAGAGACGACAGAAATAAAAAAAAGGACAAGCCAAAAATTATGCGCAGCGATTCGTGATGTATAATCGGGTACAATAACGTTCAGCAATAGCGCGTTCGATTAATTGAAGTGAAAACGAGACGTACGTTTAATTGCGATTATGATGTTTCGTCTGATTTTTACGCGCACGACACACTCGGCCGAGCGTGAGAGCTCTCTCGCTCAAGAAAAATCGGTGCTGCGAGAGTTTATTAATTATGCGCCATCGGACGTGCGCCATTCTTTTTTTTTATTGCAGCCTCTCTCGCAGTTACTAGATTACTGATGATAAATCCGGACAAAATGTTTGTCGGAGGAGTTAATTTTTTATTTTTCATTTCCGTTGCACTTTTTTGCTCCTCGATAAAAAATCTTCACATTGGTAGTTTGAAGAAAAAAATATGAAATATTTGAAAAAATGAATCAAATCTTTTCTTGTTGAAAAATGTCTAATGAGAAAATGGAGATTTAAAAAAATAGGAATAAAATATAAGTCACTGGAAAAAGAGAACAAATCCGTGGCAAACAAATCAGAGTCTTTTGAGGGCACGCGTACGTTGCCGATGCAAACTCTCAGCCAAGTCATTACGAAATGCAAATGAAACGGGCGGACGCCCGATCGGAACGTTTGTAACGCCGTTTAACCAGCCGGGTCACGCGAGTACTGAAAAGGGCGAGACCCGCGTGCCGCCTATATCAACGACACGCGTCTCGTTATTCAGCGATAAATTTTTCTCGACACGTTTTAATAACCTGCGACGGCTATTGTGCTTCTTTATTGTACGAGAAATATTTATCTCGAGTATATGATTTCGGTCCCCAGATGAACTTATCAAATTCCGTTCCAACTTTTTATGAAAAATTATTTTAACTTAAACGCGTATGAAGGTTGTAACGAAAGTGAAAAGGGAAACAATTTTAATTAAATCTCCTCGGGACCACTTTTTCTTTTGCATTTTGTTCGCTCCACGCTTAATATTTTTAATTATTCAATGAAATTATGCGAAATTATTATTCACAAGGAGGTACACGCTTTGGTTCTTCTGAAAGGTTCTGACTCCCAGTGTCTTTTATCTTCACCACTTAATGCAATATACGTTTTTACTTTAAACCCGTCGCCCTCTTCTTACTTTCATTTTTCTTTTGCAACGCTCAAATGTAGAGCCTGGTGGAAATATAAAACAAAAAACTTGTATACAAGTAATAGACATACAAAAGTTAGTGAATAGTTAGTCAAACCAACAAAGAAAGAATTATTCGAAACAAAACAAAACGAAAAAATGAATGGGTTGAAAAAAAGGTGACTATCCGACGAAAAAACCACTCGGGGTAAAACAAAATGTAACAAAAAATTGTTAGCGGAGTTTCTAAAAACGGGCAAGTATAAATACTGGGTTAAAAAATTAAAAAAATAAACATAAAAAGTTCGAAAGGAACATAAGAGAACATCCGAGGCGACGTGAAAAGAGGAATAGATGAAAAGCAGCGTGAGAAGAAAAGGGAAGTTAGGCTGGTAAGGAAAAAAGCGACCGGGGTTTTTTTTTATTAAAATGCGACGAGATGAAAGCGGCGGTCTCGTTGCAGAGGTGACAAGGGTAGGTCGGACCTTTGGACCGAAGTGGGTGGCTCAGTGACGAAGTGCCAGAGGAGTGTAAAAAAGGGTGGCACGTGACCGAGCGTGGCAGTCCGCAGGGGGTAAATCGTACATAAAACGTCCGTGGATATAGATACATAAATTCGACTGACGGACGATCGGCGAATAATCGTTGTGCGACTCGAAATATGTATCTTTGTTTGAGCGGGTGTAAGTGTCGGCCGTGCGCACAACTTTAGCTGTGTAATTTGATTCGGTACCAAGGACTCTGGCTTATGATTCCAGAGCAATAATAATAAAACGAGCAGGTCTTACTCTGGTGCGAACGCGCCACGTGTCGCGACTCAGTGCCAATTATAATGCGCGATTTGATACACTTTCGGATACGATCGCGTGTGACTTTGATGACTTTATTTGCAATCGGGATGGCTTGTTTCACAATATTTGTTTTCAAGTTGCGCTCTCGCCGAGTCGTACTGGTCCATTTTATTCGATCGTTCCAAAGTATAGAATTGTTTCAAACATGCAATTTTTTCTCACTTTTTGAATTAATGCATTCTTTTAACTTTCAACTTCTATTTCAGATTTTTAATACTTTTTATTATTTTAATAACTAAACATTATGATAATTTATTATAACATAATGTTTTTTTTTTAAGAATCGCAATCACCCTATAATTTTGTCTCTCTCAGGGTGACTGTGACTCCCATACAAAAATGTAGGCAAAAGATAAAATGCAATTTCTTAAAAACAAAATTAAAAAAGTAATTTGTCAAAATAATTATAATAATTTTTTGGTTCAAAAAATATTAGAAATCGAGTTAAAGTTCGATTTTTATGTGTGTCTGTAATAATTGTTCTACATTAATTATATATGGAAACAAACTATTTACAATTTACAGAACAAATAATTTATTATCAGTTTGCTATATTATAGTTGGAGAAATCGTATTCTATCTAAGCAGACTTACAAATAATGGTTTATATTATTTTTAATAATAAGGTTTTAATTTTACAAACAAATTACTAATTTTATTTCGAATGTTGTGAAATTTTGGACTGTTTTAATGCGGCGTCTTAAAGATGAAAATGCAAAATAATAATTTCACTCGAAGAAACATTTACATAATTCAATTGCATGAAAATACAACAAAATCTCAAATGTCAACATTGAAATTTTTGTCACAATGAATCTGTACTGCCCCTACAGGGCAGGTCAGTAACATATGACTGGGAACAATCCCGTCAGTTTATTTTTCACTATACAATAAATTTTCTAATTAAAATGATCATTCATTATAAATTATTTTTTAGATCATACAAATATTAAAGTTTTTATATCGGCGAAGTGAGTGGATGTAAGAAGCATTGCTATATCCAGCAATATATTGCTGGATAGGTTCGATTCATCAAATCATTGGACGATTATTACACCGTGGGTATACAGATTATGCTTGTTATTACGAAACAGCCTGCAAAAATACCTAGCTAAGCGTGTGTACGACGTATAGAACATAACTACGTGTACGTGTGTGGTGGCATGGCAGCGATGTTCTTCTTGCGGAAACGGAGGCCCTCCGGGGCCTCCGCCTCGCTCGAAAAACATTCAAATTAATTCCGCGCGAGTTGTTTCAATGATGGCGGCCGATGTTGCGCAACGGAAAGACAAACTACTGGTTCTATGGACAACACAAGTTGAACGATATATTATTTTACATTATTTATTCAATTGTTCATTTTTATTTTGTCAATAAATAATGCATCTTCTGGTTTTGACTTTTTCTTTTTATTTACTTTTTTTTCATTCGGGTTCATCTTTAGGGTTTCTGTTTTAGAATTTTGACGTTTATCATGAACGGCAGATTGTGTGACCACAATATTTATATGTTAATGAGATTCTGATTGTTACCACTGTTACAGACAATAAAACAGTTGTGTAAGAATAAAACAAAAACTATGTACCGTGTTGTTGCACTAAGGTTATCCGTTCGACGGTCATAACACAGCAACCATAAAGCTCAGCAGACAAGAAATATGATCGAGCCGCGCGCCCTTTTCTCTGCTGTCGTCTTTCATCCCTCGGTCCCACTCTCTCTTTCGCGCTACTTTCGCAGTCGCTCAGTCATAAAGTTACAGAATTATATTACGCGGTTCGGCCTTACTTCGTCCCAATTTTATAAATCTCGTCTACGTTTTTTTTCCTTTCATCAAATCATTTTTTCCTTTTTTTTTTTTCAAATCATTTTTTCAATTTCCCAGGCAGAAACAGCCAACGTTGAGACGACTTTGCAATTGTTCCTACGTTGGGTCAACGTCAGCAGACGACATTAGAAAACTACATTGAACCAACGTCGGATCTGTTGTGTATACAAGGTCGAATCAATGTTGGCAAGTTAACGTTGGCGGGCAATGATGGGCCAACCTGGAACCAACGTTGTTAGACAGCGTATGGAGCCAACGTTGAACCAATGTTGGATCAGTTGTTCTACCAATGTTCTAACTCAATGTTGTTTTTCAACGTCAGCGAACAACGTAAGCCCAACGCAGAAGTTACATTCTCGTACGACATAGCATTTATGTTTTTTATTAATTTTAATATAAAATAAAAAGAAAC